>CAJQZJ010032130.1:7944083-7971180 GCA_907164525.1 Lophiomys imhausi
GTTTAGGAAGTGGGGATCACTATTTTTTTTTAAATACCCACATAAAACAATTATTGGAAGAAAAACCCTGCGACTTGGGCATGCTCTGACATCAATTCTGCCAGGAATAAAAGCAGCCAACCAAATCCTAACCTCCTTTCCCTCTTGACTCCACGATGGTGTTCAAAGAGATTCAGTCCTTCCATGAAAGACTCGTGTTATACATCAGAAAGGGGCTCGTAAAGTACGGGCACCAGGCCTTGGGAAAGTAAGAAAGATAGTGGCCTTATGCTCCTTTCCACCGAAAGCCTGGCAGAGGACAAGACAAAAGTTGGTGTGTGACCAGGTGCTGCTGACATCCTTGCCTCTGCGTTTCTCCCTTATTTTCTCCTCAAATAGCTTAGAGCTGGACATGTATTCAATAGTATCTGAGTGAAAAAAAAAGTAAAATTCCAGAGTCTGACTGTTTCACTCTCCCTTAACTCTTTGTTCCCCATATTGTTCAAGTCTTGCATAATGCAGCCCACTTTTCACTAGTAACAGGGGAGACAATGGATTTAGCAGTAGCTGAACAATTAGTTCCAATTAGGCCTATTTCCCAGCTGAATGTAAAGCCTTAGTGGGACGAAGTGTAAGAAAATATTGGGGAAAATTTAAAGAAATACTTCATCATGGAAGTAAACAATACATGGTAAAGCAAACTGAACTAAGAGTGAGATGGCATTGCCAAAATTCACTGGGCGGCATTAGGACAATATCTTAACCTCTCGGTTCTTATCAAGAAACTGCAGGGACTTGTCATAACCCTTCAGAGGTCCTGAAGACCTCACGTCCTTTTGTGGTTGAATGTGCTGCAAAAAATGGGAATAGTGATGCAGATGCAAGGGGTTTCTCCTGGGCTACATTTGAAGCCACAGATACCTAGCTGTTTTGGAAATCACTGACTTCCACTCTCCCTAGTAAAATGTTGAGGGAATAGTTTTCTTTCAGTTTGTTTCTCTTTTTCTTTTTTTTTTTTTTTTTTTTTTTTTTTTTTTTTTTTTTTTTTTTTTTGGGTTTTCGAGACAGGGTTTCTCTGTGTATCCTTGGCTGTCCTGGACTCACTTTGTAGACCAGGCTGGCCTCGAACTCACAAAGATCCGCCTGCCTCTGCCTCCCAAGTGCTGGGATTAAAGGCGTGCGCCACCACCGCCCGGCTGTTTCTCTTTTTCTTGACTGCTATTTTTTTCTTCTTTTTTACATTCATGAGAAATACTTACATATGTACATGTGGCGGCTGGAATCTGCTCTGGTTGATGTTGTAGTGTGTGAATGCCTGGGTGGGGTTTGAGCTGTACTCATCCACCGTTATGGTAACTTTGCCTTGAGAAGGAATCCCATGTGCCATCCTTCCTCCCTATAGGCATTAGCAATTCACAACTCTCCGGAGCAAAAGCTGGAAGCAGGCATGGTGTGTTTCAGCCAACCTCTGAATCCAAGGGTCTACTCATCAATAACACTGTGCGTTCTAGAAGAAAAAAAACATATATGTGTGTATGTGTGTATATACATTAAAAAAATAAGAATGAGTAAGATTGTTCTAAAACACATTAAGCTTGGAATCTAGATATAAAATTGGCTCAGAAAAAAAATCATTATTATTTCCCCATGGATATAACTGTTGCCTACTCTTTCCTATATGCCCCTTACAGTGGATGTTACACTCTATATGGTATCACTAGAGGCTAGTGAATCTGTCTCAATGGAGTTCAAACTAAGAATTCCTCTCTAATTATAATTATGGCACTTAACGTGAATTGCAGAAGGACCAAATCCACAGTTGCCATGGTGTCTAGCTATAAATGGTTTGTGCTTGAAGACTCTTCCAAGCCTTCCTTTCTAATTGAAATATTTGGTTCTTACAAAATTGGTATCACATTATACAACCACTTGAAATCTTGATGATTCGACAATCCACAGGACACAATGACAAATACAAACTTAAGGTTCTGTGCTCATTGCCAACAACTGAGCCTAACTACAGAATGCATGTGATATGCATTACACATAAGCTTGTCTTGCAGGCACTTTCCTAAATACATAATGCCTGGTACACACATAAACTTTTCTCTGGCCAAGAACTGTATGGTAAGGCAAACACTTCTTGTTAACCCTGGCATACTTTCTTTCAATACTCTAGTCACTTTGTGGAAAGCCTGGTGCTCACAGGACAGGTCAGACTTCCCTCTTTCCTGGCTAAGGGAGCATTTAGGGAGGGCAGCCATTACATCTGTGGCTTCATTGTGGTACTATGTAATTCTTACTAGCTGGTCACATTTTCTTAAATATTCAGCAGTCCAGATTCCTTTTATAAGTGTCAATGTATTAGCTGCCATATAGGGTACAGAAAGGAAGATGTCTGTTTTTATGCCAGATGTTCAAAGAAGGAGGGAAGCAAGCCCTTGCTTGGAAGCTGCTCCAATTGATGATCAGTTGGAGGAAGTAGGAGGCACTACATACTCCTCGGATGACCGTGCCCTCTTCTCTAAACACCCTCTATTAGAATTCATTTGCCATGTGCATCATTAAGCTCTAGAAATCTTACCTGTTATGTCAAATAAAAATATTTAGAATAATAAGATTAAATTGGAATTTGGCATGAAAAACCTTAAAATATCTAACAAAAGGCAGATTGTCTGCCATAGGCCATTTATTTTATTATTTTGCAACCCAGGACTCCTATAGCCCTCATTATTCTAGCTGGGCTAAGAAATCCCACAGGGTTCTACTAAAAAGATTGCTTTCTTCACATCAGTAAAGCAAGCTAGGTTACACCCACATTCCCAGAACAATCCCACAGCCAAGAGAGGAGCTCCTGGTGTTCTGACATTTTAACAAAATGTTGCCTTGGGTTCTCTTTCTTCTTCCTGCCTTCATGGAAGGTATGATTTGCTAAAGACTAGCTGATAGGCAATCTGGCCGGTAGGATTAGCTAAGTCAATTCTTGCCCTGCTCCTCTGATGTAAGATATCTATAAAGAACTGCTTACGAATCATAATGTAGCAGTTTTCATACTAAGTTTGCAGCTGTTTCCTTAATTTCCTACACAATTATATTTTACTGTTATTTTGCATAACAGTAAAACACAACACCTGCTTCAAATTGCAGTCCTGTTCTAAGTGCTGTAATTCTCTTTTGAGACACAGAGCACCGAGACACAACCAAAGCGCAGAGCTGCATAATTGCGTGGTGCTGAAAAGTAAATACAAATGAAAACATCTTCCTGTTACAGAAATGACTGTCATTAAAAAGAATGTTAGCCATCAAAGCGCAGAGGGGGAAAATACACATTTCCAGAATACGAGAACTTAGTGTTTGCATAAATTAGAGAGTGGTATAAAAATTTTGGCAAGTCTTATTTTCCTTCCATCAATGTCTATTGTGTGAGATACAGAACATTTCAGAGGCAATGGAAACCAAATTCATGTCTAGACCACTGTGACCTCAGAGTAAGTATCTGTACCCCTTGCCATAAAGAATCTAAATGTTTGGAGAGAAAACTTATTAATTAAATTAAGAGAGCGTAGGCCAGAAAAAAAAAAAACTAGACATATTGAGTATATCTTGAAGTGGTTACAATGACACCCTCTCAAGCCAAGCAGAGGCAGAACTTCCATGAGGATTCCTACCTCTAACTGGTCTCCTGGGTCCTAAAGTCATCCTACAGACTTTCCTTTTCTGTCAGGAAACATGTATGTCTCTTTGCACCTCTGCCCTAAGCAAGGCAAACAATAGCTCTCTACCAGCAAGCCTAGACCCCTGCAATTCTAAGGGGCTAAATGGGTGGCTGGCACCTCATTTGAATTCATCTTTGCCTTGTTCCCTTTCAAATGTTTTATCGAAACAGTGCACCTGCCAGGTCTATCTCCTTTAATCTGGAGTCCTTTGAATGAAATGTCAGACTGAGGCAGAGATCTTCAAAACTTTCATAGCACCTTTACAGAAAAGCCAAGAAAGGGCTTTTTTTTTTTTTTTTTTAAAATGCTACGTTCAATTCCATCCACACCTCAAAATGAACATAACATAAGACGGGTGTGTGTGGAATTTTGGGGGGTGGGATGAGGGAGGTAGGTCTCTCGGTGACAAAACCATGAACAAAACCATTTCACTTCACATGCGATTTGGGGGATGCAAGAACCCCACCTTAACCTTCGAAGAAGCTGCTTCACCTTGCTTCAAATGTCCAGGCTGTAAAATCCTCCCAACCACATCCTCTTCTCACAACAGTTAAAGGGAGCAGCTTTCCTCTTTTAATTTTATACTTCAATGCATTTTATCCACAAACAAAGGCACCCAGTACAAGATGCCAAAATGCCTAAAGAAAAATCTAAACAGGACTGTCACTGCCAAGCATTTGCGCTGGTGTTAGAGTTTCTGTTAAAAAAAAAAAAAAAAAAAGCCCACGTGAGCACAGTGAGCATTTCCTAGACAGCAATCACTTCTGTCCCTTAAGCTGCAGGACTGGAAATTTTCTTTTCCAGGAACCCACTTAGAAAACCTCTTATAGTCTAGTTTGCTGGCAAGGAAGGGATTAAAAACTGAGGGCTTAAAAAGCTGTCTCCACCTCCAAAACATCAGAAGTCTGATTTACCTAAACTTTCAAAGCAAGTATTTCTGACCTCTGTACTCATGTGCCGCCCAACTCAAGTCTAGGAGAAATGAGCCCTGGGTTTCGCTTTCCTTGTTTAAATAAAGGTAATCATTTTAATCAGGAGGATAGCCGCCCCACTAACTGGGTGGAGGTACTTTGGAGATCGCCCCCAGTCCAACCCTGCCAAATTTCATTCTCTCCTCCCTCTGCCTCACGGATCCAGAACCTTCTTAACTCACGCCCCTGTTCTTGCATGCCCATTTCCAGTTACTCATCGCGGGAGCGATGCCCACACGCCTTCTCCGCGGCTGCTCCGCTAGTTTATTTTTCTGGAGATGCTGACAAAGTTCCACGTGCCTCTGTCCACTAAGCTCCCTCCCTTCCAATCACACTTACACCTGAACTTGTCTCCAGCACTGCTGACACCCAGCTGGCACATTCTTTCGGAGAGGAAGGGCACGACTTTTTTTCCTGAGCCTCTGACAAAGCATGGGGTCTATATATGGTGGGAAGGGGGGGGGTGCGCAGAATTCTCTACTTTGGATTGGTTTGTTTGTTTTAAATCTAGGATGGGCAGATGGGGTGGAGGACTGCAGCTACTCTACACACACACACACACACACACACACACGCCCTGCTCTCGCTGCCTGGTCCTAGCCATAACTCCCTCTTCATTCCTTAGGCGCTGAGCTGCCAGAGGCAGCTGCACACTAGACTCGCTGCCCCAGGGTCGGCTAAGCATCAACCTCCCCATCTTCCTCTCTTCTAGCCGGAGACCGACCGAGGACCGCCGTAGAACACCAGCACCGACACTGCCGCCATCCTCAGTGGGGCTTCGTAGCCCCTGGTCTGGGACGCAAGCCTCTGGAGCGCGCAGGCACCTCCGAGCACACAGACAGCAGCAGGAGTCCGCCCCATAAGCAGCTGCCTCCACGCTCTGTGTCCCAGAGCTGCCAGGCGCCTTCTCGAGAACGGCTGGGAAGAGAAGGGACCCAGCCAGCCATCAGGTTGGAGGGGAGTGTGGAGGCCACTGCCTTGCCCCCTCTTTGGAAGTCTCTACTTTCCAGTTAAAGTTGTGTTTGTTTTCCCCATCCTGACGTGTTAGTGTCTTTACCATCACAAATCAATTACACATTTTTCTTGACCCTCATTCACTCCTAATTCCGGGTGGGTTGGGAGGTGGGTTATAAATCAACCCCATAGCTCATCTTTCCATCACCTTTTCTTGATGGGGATTCCAACGCCCTCTCGAACCTATAGGTTAAAAAATGCTCCCCTCACCTCCTAGGCCGCAAAGCCCGAAATTCAAAAGATTTTTAAAGACAACCTTGCCACATGTAAATGTAAACGGGGTAAGGGGACCACACAACTACTGCATAGGTAGAAAAGAAATTGGGCGGCCACGATTACTTTTCCACGCTGCCGTACCCCGCCTCCCAGCCCCCGCGCTCGGCCGGCTGCGATCGCCGAGACCAGAGCGTAAGGTCGGGACTCAGGGGCCGGCTGAGAGCTCCGCGCGGGAGCGCTGCGCGCGCGGGCGGCCAGAGCACAAAGCTGCACCCAGCAGTCGGGCCACTGCACCTGGCCCGGGGCCGCCGCGGGCGCACCGGGCTCTGGCCAACACAATGCACACGGGCCTAGGCCGGGGCAGCTGCAGCGCACGACCCCGGGACTTTCTAGTAAACAGATCTCGGACTCGCGGGCCCCACCCCCATCCCAGCCGCGGGGCTTTGGCCGCGGGCTTTCGCAGACAAGTCCCCCCCCTTCCTGAGAAATCGGGGCGGAGGAGGGGGCAGGGAGGTGGGGACCCCGAGAGGTCGGTGGCCGAGGGCTAGCGGCGGTGGGAGAACAGGGGACGAGATGGGGAGTGGGAGGGAGGACAGCTTGGGAAAGAAATTCAGCTCTCGCTGCGGGGGAAGCAAATCTGCTCTCCCCGGTTCCTCGAATGTCCACTCGGCCAACCTCAGGGTCGGCGGGGCCGCCGCGCTCCATAGCCCCCGCGCCCTCGCACGCGCCTCTGACAAGGCACCTCTCACCCGGGCTCCGCTTTGTGTGTGCATTTTTTTCCCCTTCCTCTCGCGCCCGGCACCGGCCGCCTCCTCCCCCCTCCCCCGCCCTCCGCCTCCCTCTCCCGGGCGGATTACCTTTCCCGGGCTGCGCTTCGGGTCCCCGGGATGCCTTCAGCGCCCGGTGTGCGGGCAAGCCATCGCCAAGCCACCGGAGCCCGCTCGGAGCAGCTCTGGGGGCGACAGGGGCGAGGGGCGCGGGCGGGCCAGAACCTTCGACCCCCGAGGTCCCCGCCGCCGATCCAGGGCCTGGGGGACGGCACGGGGGCGCAGTGCGAGCGAGACGCGGGGTCGCTTCGGGCGAAGGTGGAGAGGACCCGAGCAGCCTGGATCTGGGGAGAGAGCGAGCGAGGGGGCGAGGAGAGGCAGCGAGGGCGCGGCGAGCGAAGGGAGCGCGAGCGGTGCAGTGACAGGGACTGCCACTGGGGTCAAAGGAGCACAGCTCCAGGAAGCTGGGCCGCCCAGGCGCCGCTCTCTCTGAGCTCCCCGCCGAGACCCCGCGCCCTGCACGCCCCTGCCGTAGTTCCGGCCCACTCGAGCCCCCCACCCGCGCCCCGAGGCCGCGGGGTTTCCAAGAGAGGAGGGAGAGCGGAGGGCGAGGCCCGCAGCCCGCTGGTGCTCCTGGGTCAAGCAGGCGGCAGGAAGCTGAGCTGCAAGTTCACCATCGGGTGTGATCGGCGTTAAAAAGATAGGGGTCGAGCAGATGGGGGCGGGCCACTGAGCGCCAGGAAAATAGGGGAGCCCCCCAGATGGGCGTCTTCTGCAAAGAGAACACCAAGCCCCCGCCCCCAACTCATGAACCTGCCGGGCTCTGTCAGAGGTCCTGGCACAGCTCCAAAGCGCAGAACTCGCTGCAGGGCCGGCGGAGCGGTTGGGACACTAAAATCACACCAAGGGGGACGACCCCAGGGTCCCTCCACTATGCTGATCTGAGGCTTTCTGGCGGGTTGTCAAGGCTCCCCTCTTCTCAACCCTCTCAAAGCGCCAGATTCACACACACCCCTCTTTGGCTCGGCAATTTTGTTCCTGAGAAAGAAAAGACCAACCCAGCTGGTGTTTTTTCACCTTCAAGAATTAAGACAAGTTCAGGGATAAGAAGATGAAGTCAAGCAAAGGCTTTAATTGTTTCCGGTTTTTAACCTTTTGAATTGCTTTCTCCCTCTCCCAAAGACCCGCACTTCAAAATATATATATATATTTTAAATCGAAGTTACTCCAATTTTCTCTGCTACTTTGGAAACTTGAGGGGGTGGACTGGAACACTAGGAATTGTATGCAAAAGGCACGGGGGCAAGGTAAGGATAGGAAAAGCCGCTGAAATGCTGGGACAGAAGGCTTTTTAGAAAACTTGGTTGGTGCGGTTGTCTGAAAGATGAGGTGGCCCTTGTGATGTTATCCCACTGTCAGAACTGAAGCATTTGGAAGGCGACCAGATCAAATTCCTTTCTAGAAGTCAGATTTTAAAAATTCTGCATTCTCCGAAGGGAACTCCAGTGTATGTGCATGAGAGAGAAACGTGCGCTTAGTATACTATGTGACAACTGACTAGATACCCTGGTTGAAATTATATTCCCTAAAATTAAAAAGGAGCCATTTCAGCCTGGTCTGTGGCCTCTGTGCTGAGACTAATTGGTTTCCAAGGTCTGGAGAGGAAGGGAGAGGAAGGCTGGAAGGAACGAACCCCTTATTTAAAAAAAAAAAAAGATCAAACGGAATTCGCTTGAAAATATTTCTCTTTTACAATGTACTTTCCTGGCACCTGAATTTTAAGTAGCCCATTTCTTATGGTCAGACAGAAATGAAGGGGAAATGGGCTTGCTGATGTACTGTTCGTTGTACAGCATGCCCAGAGTGTCCGCTCTTGTCTGATCTCCTGAGAGGAAGGAACAGTGCCTTCCCTTGCCCAGCACAAATAGCAGCTAGAGACGCTGAGGCAAAGGGACACTTTTACAAGTTGCTTTCTTGTTTTGTTTTGTTTTGTTTTCAGCCTAGCCATGAACACTGACTACAAATGTGTATCCCAGAAGAGTTAGCTGTACACTCTCCTCTACTGCACATAGTTTGAATTTTAAGATTGATTAGACTGATTTGATCAGTACAAATAATATCACTGTGCACCAACCCTCTTCCTGAGTAGTCACTTGAAACAGTCAAACTAGTTTGAATATGGTTTGGAATCTAAATATGGGCACACAGACTGTAAATAACAATGTGTTCTGTTTACTGGCACATTTTAAAGGGTATTTAATGGGGTTGAAATCAATGGTGTGTTTCTTTACAAAGTTGGTGGAATTTGTGCCATTTTATTGAGTAGAGAAAAATATTTTAAACTGAAAATTTCAATATAAGAAGAAATCAGTCTTACTAGGTCCCTGCTTATAGATCAGCTATTCACCAATGACCACCTTGTATGTGAGTTGCTAATTTTTGTTTCCATTGGGCTGTTAAAGCCAAACAAACCAAAAAAGAAGCTGGAGAAATATAAGTGAATTTAAACAATAAATCAGGAGCAGGAGGAAGTCACTTTTAAAATAATTCTCATTATGTGGGCTTGAACTTACATTTTGAGACCTCACTAAAAGCTTTCTTGAAAATGATTGGATGTCAATCACATCCATTTCCTGGTACTCACTATAAAACCGTGCAAAAGATCTCTTCAGAATGATTTAGGAAAGAAAATGAAGGAAACATGGGAGAACTTTGGGTAGAAGCTTAGAAGCAAATGATGCTCCCCTTGAAACTTCAATGCTTTGTTGGGATTCACACTCAGCCTTCTGTAAGAAAGGCTGCTGCCACAAGAGACACTAAAACCGAGGTTAGTCCTCTGGTCCTTTAAAGGAACAAAATCATTAAAATCATCTTTTTTGGATAATTGCAATGAAATTAGATACATCTCATAAAAACTACAGCTTTGTTCTTTTGTCTTTAAACTGTCTACATTTACAATAACCATTTTTATCAAAATCTGAGGTACCACTAGAAATGAGATGGTGCCCCGTAGCACTCACTGCCACTGAGGCACAATAAAATGAATACTCGACCAACAAACTACTTTTTCTTTTATCTATTTATTCATTTTACATCCCAGTCACAGCCCCCTTCCTCCTCCCCATCTGGTCCCACCCTCCCCTTCTCCTCAGAAAAGGGAAGCCCTCACCTTCATCAACCCACCCCAGCTCTTCAAGTCACATCAGGACTAAGAGCGTCCTCTAAACACTGAGGCTAGACATGGCAGCCTAGCTAGGGTAAAGTGATCCATAAACAGGTGACAGATTGCATATCAGAGACAGTTCCTGCTTCACTTGCTAGGGGATCTACATAAAAACCAAGCTGCCTATCAGTTACATATGTAAGGGGGGCTTAGATCCAGTACATCCATGCTCTTTTGGTTGGTGCTTCAGTCTCTGTAAGCTCCCAGGGGCCTAGGTTAGTTGACTCTGTTGGTCTTTTTGTGGAGTTCTTGTCCCCTCCTGATCCCTCTGTTCTTCCTCCCACTCTTTTATAAGATTCTCAGAGCTCCATCTAATGTTTGGCTATGGGTCTCAGCATCTGTTTCAATCTGCTGCTGGGTGCGGCTTCTCAGAGGGGAGTTATGCTAGGTTCATAAATGCAAGCATAACAGAGTATCATTACTAGTGTTAGGGGTTGGCTCTCTCCTATGGGGTGGGTCTCAAGTTGTGCCAGTCATTGGTTTGTCATTCCCTCAATCTCTGCTCCATCTTTATCCCTGTGCGTCTTGTATGCAGGGTAAATTACGGGTCAGCGGTTTTGTGGGTAGGATGGTGTCTCCCTCCTTCCACTGGAAATCCTGCCAGGCTACAGGAGGTGGCCACTTCTGTCTCTATGTCCTCTGCTGCCAGGAGTCTTACTCCCATATCCTCCTAGGAGAATACCCTTTTGTAGGTTTCCTGCTTGAACAAACTACTTTTTTTTTTTTAAACTCCTGCGTCCTCATGGTTCTCATTTTAAAAAATTGTTTCAGGTATTTTTATTGTAACCCCTGATCAAAGTTGACAAACCATGCCTTGTATTTCTTTCCACCTTCCACACGTATGTACAGTGCACACACAGACCCTTGGAAATAGTTGTTTAATGACTATATTAGTTGGTAATGTAAAAGCAAAAGATAGAACACATCAATGAGTAAGTCAAATACACAATGAAGAAAAATCCATGCCAGATCTGCAAAAAAGGAAATGATGTCATAAGGCTGGTGTTGGGAAAACTACAGCTCTCAGCATAGCTAAAGTAGCTCGGTTTAAAGGAGTTTGCTGGTGTCTCTAGAAATATAAAATGTTTTTACAAAATTATTTTCTCAATAAGAAACTGAAGATTGTGCTGTCTGGGCTGTTTGAAGGTTTTTTTTCTTTAAATATAGTACTATACCAAAGAAAAAAAGAAACCTGAGAAAAACTGGTGCCTAAGTATTTACAAAGATAGTTTGTTAAGATATATTCTCAAAAGAAACCCACATGATTACTCTGCTCCTTGGATATGTCTTTTTGTGATACATTCAAAATAAATATAAGGCTAGTTTTGGGGTACATTTTATTTAAAACTTTTTTTTGGTTAACAAAAATATACATCACTAGGTAAGATTCGTGACATATCAGAATGGATAAAGTCTTCATGAAAAGTTTTATAATGGGTATACTAGAAAAGGTAAATTTGATTTAGCTTTGCTGGCAGCAGAAATAATAAAAAACAAGGAAGATATGAAAATGTTAAAAATTTACAAAATATTAATTCTTACCATTTTAGTAAATGGTATCAAGCATGTATCAGACATATTACTACATTTACCAGTATATATGGTGAATATATTTATTATTAATATAATAATATGGTGAGCTACATATATGAGCAAATAATGAGCCACACAAATATTTGTACAATAATTAATTATTTTGTGGTGCTAAAGATCGAACCTATAGTCTTATGCATATGAAGCTACCACCCAGCTATATCTAAGTGCTACAATAAGGGAAATTTAAAAGATGCTGAGCATGAGTTAATGTGTTTTCAGTTTTCATATCAATTTTAACAGATTTGCATGATTTTTGCTATCAGATTTTATATGCTATAGTGAGTCTTTCAATATGCCATGATTCCAATTTTGGAAAAGATGTAGACTTTAGAGCTACTTGGGAAAGGCTTGTCATGGGGAAAGAGTACATTGTCACTGAAGTAGACCTAAAATAATCTTACAAGATGAGTAATGTGGAAAAGCCATGCAATCTGGCAAACAATGGATAGATACAACTTTAAAAAGTGAATTTAGGAGAACAGCAGAATCTAAAACTTTCCCCCACTATATCATTAACATAATAATTTAACTTAACTGTTACATTTAAAGTTTTTATTACATTTATTATGTCTGTCCATATGTATGTATGTATGTATGTATGTATGTATGTACTTATGTAGGTGGGTATGCAATGCCATGACACATGTGTGGTTGGATTCAATTCTCTCCTCGACTGTGTGGAGCCAGAGGATTGAATTCAGGTGGTTAGGTTTGGTGGCAAGCATCTTTCTCCACCAAGCCATTGTGCTGGACCATCAACTAATAGTTTTGAGGCCTTGTTCTGGGCCCAGCACAGTTCTTTTCCTAAAAGTTCTAATTATTCTCCATATGAATGCATATGGGTTTTTTTTTTTTGTCTACATGTGTGTCTGTGCATCTCGTGCATGGAGTATGGAATAGTGAATTAAATCCTTTGGAATAGAAGTTACACACAGTTGTGAACTGCCATGTGGGTGCTGGGAATCGAACCCAGGTCCTTTGCAAGAACAGCCACTCTTAACCACTGAGCCATGTCTCCTGTCCTAGACATAGTTCTTACCCTATGCTGATGATCCACTAGTGCCCATAGTAGGGATCTTTTCCTCACATTACAAAATACACAAGTCCTTCAATATCCACAAATAATTGCTCCCAAGACCTCTCTGCCTCATGAATAGCATAATCTTAATATGCCCAAGTCCTTTTTATCTATATTATATGCACATCCTCTAGCATACTTAACTCATCTCTAGGTTACTTACAATACCTAATACAATGCAAATGCTATGTAAATAATTGTTAATACTGTTAGGGAGCAATGACAAATGAAAGCTGCATGCATCTTTAGCCAGATGCAATTGTTTTTTGAATATTTATATCTATAGTTGATTGAGCCCAAGTGTTCAGAACTTATGGAGACCTAGGGCCAACTCACTCCAGTCTCATGGGGTTGAGTGAAGCCTTCCTGTTGAAGAAAAGAACACAAGGATATTACAGAAAAGAGAAGCCATGGTGGTCAGGTACTGAGAGTGGTGTTTTGTGCACCGGGAGAGGGATTTAGAGAACTGATAGAACTGGTGGCCAGAACTGTAGGGCCAAGTTAAAGACATCCGAAGGTCATAGCTGAGGCCTTACTCAAGGTGTTTGACTTCATCCGGAGGGCAACCGAAAGCTGCTTAAAGATCTTAAAGAAGAAAAGTGTAACATGATGACATTAGTGTTCTGTAAAGGTCACTCTTTCCCAGTGTGAGAATGGATTTTAGGAGGCCAGAGTGAGCACACTGAGGCCAATAGGAGAATTCTGCAACCATTGCTCTGAAGGTGATGTCAGCTTTCATAAGGATTATTTATGAAGGTGAGACATTGGAAGGCAAGAATGCATTCAAGAAATTTGAACACATTTTAAATAATATTTTTTTTAAGTTTACCAGAATCTTGACAAACAGGCTGCAGGCATGTGGCCCCCAGCCACAGAGACAGATGTCTACTACCCAGTGACATCATCTTTAATCCTCTAATTCCATTCCCACTCCAGCCTTGCTGTGTCTCCTAGCCATCCTCCCTACATCTTATATGAGCCTTTTAGAATCCCATATTTCAGGAAGAACCCCAGCACTAAATGCAATAGTGGTATAAAATGCTGTTAGTGTAACTTGCTTGAAGCTTACAAAGCTTAAAACATTCAGTGCTGTACATTCATTTTTACTGATTTGTGGATTTACTCTCTTTCCCTATGAAATATAAATGCAGGAGGCAAATGCAGTTCTGTTTTCCTTTTACAACTGTTATAGGTAAAAGTTCTATGTCTGATTTCATCAGGACTACATTTTGTATTACATAGAAAATTATAAAGAAGTTATTAACAAATGACTTTAAAAAAATTGCAATCTTAAAAGAGCTGCAGAGATGGATCATCAACTAAGAGTACGTACTGCTCTTCCAGAGGTTCCAAGTTCAGTTCTCAGTAACGATATCAGATGGTGTCCAACCACCTATATTTCCAACTCCCCAGAATCCTGTGCCCTCTTCTGGACTAGACACATATGTCATACACACACACACACACACACACACACACACACACACACACACAAGCAAAAGTAAATCTTTGGTGAAGAAGTCTTCTAAGAAACAGATATCCTTTCAGTGGGGCTGAAATATAGACAAGGTGGCTACAAATACAATATTATTCTTTTGGTAATGGGATGGTTCCATGTGGACCTTGTTAGCCTTGAAAAAAATGCCTATTGTAAGAATAGTAATCCAGTTGCTGGGCTCCTTACTTCAAGCTATGCCACTACATTCTTTATTTGCAGCTCAGACTGTTAAGCAGAAATGAAATTAATATACACATTTAGGACTGATACAATGACAACTGTGTTTTCCAGCTTTACTCCTTTTCTTGGTGTTTGTGTGTTTTGAAACTTCCATTTGTATTTCTTTTGTTCTCCAGATACCCCACAGTGAGCTATAAACAAAGTAAGATTTCCACTTAAGCCAGTGGTTGAAAAGCTAAGATCTAGGGCATGTGGATTTGCCAGCTGCTTCACATTAAAGGGACAATTACTAGAAAGTAGTTTTTGTTTTATTCTGTTTTAGGTAACCCCACACCCACACATTAAAATCCCCACTCTGCACTTATTACACAAGGAAATTCAACAATAACAACAAAACTTTTTTTCCTTTTTAAAGTACTTAATTATCTTGAGAAAGACTAGAAAATACAGACCAGAAAATAGATGCCTAAACTAAAATTAATTCCATCACTCAGAAATATCTACTGTTAACATTTAGTTAAATAGGTTTCCAGTCAAGTGTCTTTTCCAAATTGAAAAGACAGTTGGGAATTGGGAAGGCAGAGCAGGGTTTGAACTATCATCCAAGATGAGCACTGTCTCTGTGACTTAGGCAAGTTGCATAAGCCCTTTTGTCTTATTTTCCTCTTTCGCAGAAAGATCCTGCTTCATGGAGTTATTATAAGGATTACAGAAACTAATACTTTTTAAAAGCTTAGATAAATGCCTGATGCATCCAGCAATTATAGTTGTATAGCCGACTGGAAAATCTTTCACACAAAATTAATATGAAGTTATTATATATAACTCAATACAGACGTATATTAGTAAAACAATTAATTAATCTAATTTCTTGTATAGCTTCTCTTTCCACTGAGTTAATACTGTATATATTTTCCCATATCATTAAGCATTTCTACAGATGAAAGCTTTCGTTAGAAGTACAATGAATCGTCTAAGTTCAGCATACTCAAGAGTCATATTCCATTCTGAGATACAACACACATAATAACCGAAGAGACTTCCTCATGAAATTCCTTCTCCAGAATTCAGTGGTCCTCTGAAAATCAGGTTTCTGGAATTGATATTTGAAAGACCAAAGATCTGCATTTAGTTGTCAAGTTGACACAAATTATCCAAATTTCCTAGCTTTTTGTTTGTTTGTTTGTTCTTGATACATGAGTGATATTTGAAAAAACAAATTAAAGAATTAATATTTTGAAGTTATCATTGGTTCATCATTGTACTATTCAGATCCAAAGACAAAAGAAGTACTGTCTGTTGAAGTGTTGGCCATCTGATAATGACTTTGTATCACTAACTGTTGATATAAGACTCCTCGGCAAACATAAAGTTGGAATTGGCCTCATCTGTGTCTTTCCTGTGAAGCAGGAACTTCATTGGTGAAGGCAATAGCACAGGAGAGCTGTAGAAATTAGGAGAGATTCTTCAGAAGCTAGAAGTTTTTTGGTAAATGTTATGGCTGCTGCTTTTCCACAGCTGGGATATGAAGAAAATGAAAAAAAAATGACCAGAGCTTAATTTATCATAACATTTGTGTATCAGAATTGAAGTCTGCAGTAAACTAAACCTTCAGCAAAGACACAGACTAAACTAGTTGAACAAATATCTGGTGCTGGGCACCAAGGGTTTTGATAGTCTGTGATTTCTAAACATTTTATTTTGGAAAAGGTAAACTAGTTGAACAAATATCTGGTGCTGGGGCCCCAAAGGTTTTGATAGACTGTGATTTCAAAACATTTTATTTTGGAAAAGGTGAAGAGATTAAAGATAAGAAAAGCTAATAGAGGGGATAGATTTGTTCCATACTTTATATGTATGAAAATGTCACAATGAAACTATACAATTAGTACATGCTTCTAAAGAAAAGAGAAAGCTGAAGAGAAAAAAAAAAAGGGCTCTGCCACTCTTATGATCTGGTGTCTGAATCTGCTGTTGGCAAGCTGGTCCTTGCATGGCTGTGAGGCATATGGAAACTGGTGATGAAAGTGTCTAGGGTAACAAGAACTGTAATTCGATGAAAACTGAAGCAGTGAACTGTGAGAAAGTGTTAAACCAGTGTCATTAAACAGTGCTTCAAAAATAATGAAACAGAAATACTAACCCTCTCAGTAAAAAGGAGCAAAAATGAGAAAAGCACATGGTTTGCAGAAAAAGTTTAAATATATGAGGTAATGTTCCTTTTAATTACTATTATTACAAAGACCACTCCAAAATTCTACACGCAGACTCCTTTCCATTTATCTCTAAGTAGACAATGACATCACGTCTCCTCTAAACTATTCAGACTCAGGAGACAGAATTGGCTCACTCTATAGGGAATGCCATGTTTGGGATTGGCACAGAGCTTAAAGCTTCTCTCCACATTATCCCCAAACCATAAAACATATTTGATGGTGGCCAAATGATTGAAAAAAGAAAATGCCCTCTTGACTTCAAGAACTCAGAAATACATGAAGAACAAAAATAAAACTGTACCATAATGTATAATCATAAAATGTCATAGGAGAGAAACTTAAAAAGTAAAGAAAAAATGATCCAGTTGTCTGAAGACTAGTGGTTCATGAAGTCATTAAAAGTCACTCTGTAAGTCTGAGGTTGGGGAAAAGTCAGTGGTTGCTTTGTTCTTACTTTAAGTAAAATCAAAACCTACCCAGACGCTGGACAAAGGCAGGGACTGGCTGGCTTTTCCTTGCCTGGTTTATGCTACTAAATGCACATAAATGACTCTCGTTCAGAAAAGTCTGTGGTTCTGTTCATAGTAATCCGTGCCTTGGACTGGCAAAATGCCTAAACACAATCAAAGAAGGGGGATAGAAGCTTGTCCTTTTAAAAACAGGCTAGGAAATTTGTACCAAAAGATCACAGAGCAGCAGAGACAGCTGGAAAAATTGGAGCCGGACTCTGATTTTCATGCCAGTGTCACACCTAAAGCAGAAGGAACACAGATGACAGATAGAGTTATGTGCTGCTGCTCAACTCAACAGTGCTGCAGCACTGTACTGAGAGGTGAAAATGTACCATCTTCATAGCACAACATAACATTAAAAAAAAAAAGCTTGGTGAGGTAAAGAGTGAACATGTTAGAATCCAGCAGCGAGTTATAAATAAAAGCAAACAAACAAACCAGAAAGAGCAAAGGAACAAATATACATCTCCTAAATTAATCCATAGGAAATTGATTTGATAATGTTCCTCATAAGCATTTCTTTGCTGGAGGGAATGGGGTACTAATTCCTGCAAGAATTTTGGCACACAGAATTTTCTGCACGATGGCTTAAAATGCTTAGGCCTCAAGGGCTCTGGCCACCTGAATGCTTCAAGTCAAGTTTTAGGACTTTTGAAATGAATATGCATGTTTATTTGTCCTTGGGTTTTCATAGTGGTTTTATTTACAATGGATAATAAAATCCGTGTGGGGGTCCAATTCTCTGTATGCTTTCTTTGTTTATCTGGGTCCTTTTAAAGATGCTGTTTAACATAACGTCTTATGGATGAAGTGCATCTCCTTTTATTAAAATGCTTTGTGCAAACTGAATCTCTCTGGAAGTTATATTGAGATGCTGAGGAGCATCTCAGGGGCACCCTGACACAAACTGTGTTCTCAGCCTTCTACACTCAGTGCACTTTGACAGACATGAAGAAAAGCAAGGCCAAAGAGTTCTCACAACACAGCTAGTGGTCATGAAGAATAGCTAGGGGCATGTCTGTCATCGAGGATGGTGGCTTCTGGGAGACAACCAAGTTGAGAGGGGGATAAGAAACCAGACCTACACAGAGACTTTAAAAAAGAAAAATACCTGAACTTTTGTATTAAAACACTCAAATTCAAAATTTAATCCTGAAAAATTTCAGTGTCTGGAATCACTGATATATGTTTTTTCTTTTCTTCTTTTTTTAATTTCTAAGGGCTTCATTAATAAAAGATAGTGGAAGATAGCCACTTAATTACATTAAAAATATTTCTGAAACTTTCTAGTCTCTTAAAGAAATTGGCTAATAAGTTCCAGAAAAAGGAATGACTACCCCTAGAAATGACAGATCCACATTCCCACTCCATTATTCAATATTTTCATTTTTTGATAAAGCAACACTATATTCAACACATTGTACTATTTGTTATTTTTTCAGCTTGTGTGGTTACTTTCATGTGCTTTTTGTGTCAAATGTTTATGTGGGATATCACAATGATTTACTGACAGTACATTTTAGAAAATAAATTTTACTTAAAAGGTATACACGTATAAACTGAAGTCTTCTTAAAAGAGCAATGTGTAGATATGTGTGATGAACTTTTTTTTAAAGGATCAAAGGATGATTTAAAAAACATGCATGTTCTTACACACACACACACACACACACACACACACACACACACACACACATGCACACACGTACATGAACGAATGCACCCTTAATACATAAATCTCTCAGATGTGACTGGTTTAGATACGATCATCAACTAATGTGTAGCTAGGCTTCTATTTCTGTCAGTCTCTCACCATTCTCCTCACCACCACCCCCACCAACCCTGGTTTTTCCAAATAAACAGCAGGCCCTAAGGGCTCTTTGAACTCACCCAAGTGTTTAGCTTAGCAATCACTGGTTCATGTAGCTTATCTTTTCTGGTATTTCTATGTGATTTAATAGTTCCAGCCTGGCCTAGGGAATGAAAACTTCTGGGTATGTTTCTAGTAGCATTACACTCCCCTTGCCATCTGTGATCAACCAAGTAACCTTTCTCTGCCTCAGCTGTTTTCTTATAATCATATCTATTTTGCAGCAATGGAGTGAAGTCTTATAAAGCGGTTATGGTTGTTTGCCACAGAAGGTTAGCCTTCTTCTGAGCTAGGCAGGCTTGCATAGAAATTAATGAATGAATAAGTACAATTTATTGATGGTCATATTAATTAAATATCCACTACTGAAGTGGCATTTAATTGTTATGGGATTAACAAAAATAAGTTTTTATTACATTGAGATCCTTTGGTTTTCAAATAAGAGAATTTGACCCTGAGTAGGGTCAGCAACAGGGAGTTTACAAAAAGTAACAGTATGGTATCTATCAAGAAGGCTTAATGTGGAGTGCTACATTTCTCCAAAATGATTGTACCCACATACAGCTTATCTCCCATGTTATTCTTCCATTGTGATACAGTTTTCCACTGAGAGGGGGCTTGGTCTGTGTTCTTTCTTCTTGAACCTTAGCCACTTCTATGGCATGTCAGTTCTTAGTGCAGGAATAGATATGTAGCTCAGTGAAAGAGCACAGGCTTGGCATTCTCAAGTCTTCAGCTCAAGCCTCTCATCATATTCACCACCTCCTACCCACATGTATCAGAAACAATATCAGAGGTCAAGTAACAAAACGAGAAAGGATTTCTATGCTTACCACTCTTACAGCAAGGATCTATTTATTCTCGAATTTCCTTTAAGTGTTCTTGTCACTCATTAATCACTATGATGAATAAAGTATGTAGGGATCAGATTCTTTTACTTCCTACCTATTCAACGCTTTCTTGAGTAGGTATTGGGCTGGACAGACATTCGAGGCCCTGTACTTAAGTTCCACCATGCTAAAGAGCATGTAGAGGAGAGGCACACTAAACATACTGAGCCTGTATGGTGTTTCTGAGATATGCAGAGAAAGACATGTCACTGCCAACATTTCTACCACCACCATCACCACCAGCAGCAGGAGCTTTGGGGAATCTCCAATGGGAAGGCATTTCTAGTTCCTGGATTTCTCTGTTCCATAAAGTCTGTACAATAAGGACAAGCCTATAGCTGAGAGGGAAGGTGTTAAGAGTCCATGCAGGTAACATTTGTTTCTATAATTTTCATAGTTATTGTATTTTTTGAAAACAATTGCAAGTAAAGTGTATGCTCTGACTTCTGATGATGCTAGTAAGTTATTGACATAGTCTTCAAGATTAATTGGATCTTAAGAGCTATTAGGCTACTTTCCCAATCTCTTTCTTCTGTGCCATTGTTTCTCAAAAATAAGTCCTTATTACTTGTGTTTAACCTTCATCAAATGCCATGGCACTATATAAACAGTTACTTGGATTATTTTTCTATCAAATAATATGCTCTATTTCTTTTTTAAAATTTATTTATTTATTACTTCAGGTTACATCTCCATCATCATATGCTCTATCTCTTGAAAACAGTAATAGTCACAGGCTTTTGGTATGGATCAAAAGTTTATCTGACTGAATCAAATGGCCATTGATCCAGTGAGCCTACGGGCAGCAAATGCCAACTATAGTTTTTCCTTATTGCCAGTGTTGGTTCAAGTTTTTATTTGCTGTGGTTATTTAACAGTAAATGTTGTCCTATTTTAACAATCATGGAAGCTGTGAAGTTGTTCTTTATCTTTGCGACTTCCCTGAAGTATTAAACAAGAGAAATAAAAACCTTAGAAAAAGTAGCATCCTGCTACTGCTTCTGCTGCTGGTGGTGATGAGGAGGACAGTGTCAGTGGCATGTCCTTCTACCAAATCTTTCTCTGCATCTTTCAGAAACACCATAGTGTAGTGCCTCAGCTTTTTAGCATGGTGGGACTGAAGTACAGGATCTTACATGTTCAGGATGCTCTCTTTTTCATAGAAAAGATAACAGTAAAAAAGTACATATTTTTTAGGAATTTGAACCATATTAAATCATATTATATATATTTAGACTGAGAAAATACTGAAACATTATATTCTTGCTTAGAAAGTTCATTACCAATTCCTCAAATATGTGTATAATAGAATTAAAAACACAAGAAACATGAAATTTTCTTATTAGAGACAGCCAAGACTCTAACATAGCTCTAGGCTTTATTGACCATGAAAGGAAAACCAAGCAAAAGACAATTTCTGCACGTGTGCACAGCAGTTTCAATCTTTTTATTACATTGTAATAAGTAAGTACATAATATTCTTTCGACCTCATCAGAGAAGTGTCTTTGTGCAGTGGACAGTGTTTGTTACAGGGATAACTGGTCAGAGGGTGGAGAATTAGTGTCTTCAGAGTGCTCAGTCACATAAGGAACATCTATGTCACATATCATGCCCCACAAGATTCATGGGACATCACAAAAGTGGGGACAGAATGATAATAAGAGCCAAAGATTGAGAAGGACTGAAGTAAACCATGTGTATGGATATGACAGGACCTTTGTACTCATCAACTCCTGTACAAGATCTGATCCACACAAAATCAGGCCAGTCAACATTCCAACCTGGAGCTGGGAGGGTGCACAAGAGCCTCATGGAGGAGTTACCAACAGTTGAGAGCTGCTCTGGGGAGGGAGAGTCAGTTTTTCTTGGTGTATGGTTCCTGAGGGATTGTCTGTTGTGGTGACTAATCTTGGTTGTCAATTTAATTCACCTGGGAAGAAGGCACTTAAGTTGAGGAATTTCTTTCATCAGGCTGCCTAGTGGGCATCTTTGTGGACCATTTTCTTGTTTGCTATTCTATGTAAGAGTCCAGCTCACTGTTTCCAGTACCATCCCTAGGCAGAGGTCCTGGGTTGTGTAAGAACATTGACTATGGATCAAAAAGAGAGAAAAAGAGCAAGCAGCAATACTCCATGGTTTCTGCTTCGAGCTTTCACCTCGGGTTCCTTAAATGACGGACAGTAATCTGTAAGCCCAATAAACCTTTCCTTCCCAGTTGTTTTGTGTCTATGTTTTATTACAGTAACAGAGAAGGAAACTGGAACAGCCGTGTTCCAGTGGATACCCTCACACTCACACTTATAAGGACTCAGTGGGGGGAAAAAGGGGTAAAACCACGAAATTGGAAAGGAGATTTAGGAGTAATCCAGGAAGAGTTGGAAGGGCAAATGGGAAGTATCTATGATCATAGCACAGACACGCATGTATGAAATTCCCAAAGGGGAAAACATAAAATAATATAGTTTTAAATTTGCCAAGTAGTTTTAAGAGTATAACTCAGTGGCACTGTGTGCATTCACATTATGAAAACTTTACCATTGTCAGTCTCTCCAATAAAGTCATGAAAGTCTGAATCAGTGGTTCCTGGTGCTGCAACCCTTTAATACAGTGACTCATGTCATGGCAACCCCCAATCGTAAAATCATGTTCATTGATACTTTATAACTGTAATTTTGCTACTGTTATGAATTGTAATGTGAATATCTGATATGCAGGATATCTGATATGAGGCCCCTGTGAAAGGGTCATTCAGTCTCCAAAAAGGATCATATTCATGTTTGGAATCACTGCTCTATACTAATTAAACAGTAATTTTCCATTGCCTTTTACTGCCAACCCCTGGTAACCATCACTTCATTTGTTTTATCTCCATGAATTTGACTCTTCTAGGTACCTCATATAAGTGGATACATAGAAATTTTGTGATATGCTTCCTCCCATACTTGGATTACTTCACTCAGCATTGCTGTCTTCCAGCTCTCTTCCTGTTGCAGCCTATGTTAAGATTGACTTCCTTTTATGGCTGATGACATTCCATTGAATGAAAACACGATATTTAGTTTATATCTATTGATTTGTCACTAGACATTTGAGCTGATTTTATTGGCTGTTGTGAATAACACTGCTGTGAACATGGGTACATAGTTATCCATTGGAGTTCCTGATTTTCATTCTCTTGTGTGCATATACATAGAAGTGGAATTGCTAGGTCATTCTCTATTTACTCTTTTGAAAAAATGTAATCCCCATCTTCATAATCAAACACATGCCCAGATACAGTTAAATATTCTCTTTATTAGGAACCAGTTTCGTAGGGCAAGAGAATTGGCCCAAGACTTAAAAGCACCTGTTGCTCTGGCAGAGCATTGGGGTTCCATTCCCAGCACCTTGATGGCAGACCCCAACCATCTGTAACTGCAGTTCCAGAGTTTCAGTGATTATTTAGAGTAGTTTCAGATATTGTTCCAGAAGATCAGGCACTCTCTTGTTACCTCCAAGGGCACCAGGAAAGCATATGTTACTAATACACACAAGCAGGCAAAACCCTCATACACACAAAATTAAAGAAAAAGAAATTTTAAAAGAAGCAGTTACACAAAGCAACAAACTCTTTTGAAAAATAGTATTTCCACAGAGTTGAATCATGAATGTTTTTCAGAAGTTCATTCTATCTCATCTCTGAGATTTGCATTTGATCATCCTGACCTTCACCCATTAGTTCTCCTTAGCCTCTTCAGTATCTGGTAATTTCCTTCCTATCATTTGTATCTCTAATTCCTACATCTTCTGCCTTCTGGTCAACAGCAAACATCAAACTCATTGGCACAGGTGATAACTTCCTAAACAGAACACCAATAGCTCAGGCTCTAAGACCAACAATCAATAAATGGGACCTCATGAAACTGAAAATATTCAGTAAGAAAGAGGACACTTTTTTGTTTTGTTTTTTAAAATAATTTATTTTTTATTTCTTCAAGTTACATCTCAATCACAATCCCCTCCCTACTCCCTCCTCCAGTCTCCAGTCCCACCCTCCCACCCTCTTCCCCCTCAACCCTCCATCCTCTTCCTCCCCCTTTTTTTAAGTTTAAGGTATATCAAAAAAGGACACTGTTATTAGAACAAAACCGCAACCTACAGATTGGGAAAAGATCTTTACCAAACCCACATCTGACAGAGGGCTAATATCCATAATTTATAAAGAACTCAAGAAATTAAATACTAAGAAACCAAATAATCCAATCCAAAAAATGGGGAACAGAGCTAAACCGAGAACTCACAAAGGAAGAATCTCTAATGGCCGAAAGAGACTTGAAGAATTGCTCATCATCCTTAATCATCAGAGAAATGCAACTCAAGACGACTCTGAGAATCCATCTCACACCTGTCAGAATGGCTAAGATCAAAAACTCAAATGACAGCACAGGCTGACGAGTTTTTGAAGAAAGGGGAACACTCCTCCATTGCTGGTGGGAATGCAAACTTGTACAGCCACTATGGAAATCAGTCTGATGATATCTTAGAAAACTTGGAATAGCTCTACCTCAAGGCCCAGCCATACCACTCCTGGATATACATCCAAAAGATTCCTCACCAAACCACAAGGACATCTCCTCGTCTATGTTCATAGTAGCTTTATTTTTAATAGCTAGAAACTGGAAGCAACCTATATGTCTCTCAACTGACGAATGGATAAAAAAAAAAAAGAATTGTGGTACATTTACACAATGGAATACTACTCAGCCACCAGAAACAACGAAATCATGCAATTTGCTGCCAAATGGATAGAACTAGAAAAGCTCATCCTGGGTGAACTAACCCAGTCCTAGAATGATGCACATGACATATATTCACTTAAAATTGGATTTTAGCCATATAGTACAGATTAACTATCCTACAACCAACAGACTAAAAGGAACAGGAACATAGACTTTGTTGTCTGTTAGTGGGACACTTTGCTCTAGTGGAGCTGCCATGTAGGCCCCCAGTGCAAGAGGAAGCTCTTAGCCCTCATATGACTGATGAACTGAGGGGGGTGATATGTAGGGGCATCCCACACTGGAGGAGTAGCATAGTGGGAGAAGGGGAAGAGAATAATAGGATGGAACTGGCAGGGGTAGAGGGAGGGGACCATGATGGAGATGTAGCTTGAAGTAATAAATAAATATTTTTAAAAAGATAACAATCTATAAGCTTCTATTCTAATTCCTATAGCCTTCAATAACCCAATATCTGAAACCACTCTAAATAGTCACCTAGACTCAATCAGATGTCTTTTTATACCATTTTGTTTAATACTGTTATAGAAATTTCTAGTTTAAACCAATTAAACTCTCTAGTGGGTTATTTATTTAACAACCACTAATCCCACCCACTATATGTCACTGAATGATAATTAAATGGGATGGTCTTTACTCAAGTTCCTGGGAGGTAAATTTCTGAACTTTTGGAATTTTTTTAGTGGCAGGGATGTTTTTGTTATCCGTAGTGGGTGCTTCAGACCACACTTCATAGTGTTGTTCACCAGGTGACTCATGATCAGATGGTTTGTGCCAATGAGATAATGAAAATGGGAGCTGGCCTAGGCAGAAAGGAAAGCATGTCATTAGCCTTTAGAGTTTTGAACCACAGTTACAAGCCTGACTCTGCTGGAGGAGATTGGGGTTGGACACTTGGTCACACAAGCAAGAATCCAACTGGTTAATCACACCTACGTTTTGAAACCCCAGTGTCAACTGTGAACATCAAAGGTAAGGTTTCCTGTGTCATCCCAAAGTGATGCAGGGGGTTAGTTGGGCCTGGGGTATAACACACATTAATAAAGGGAAGGGTACTACAGGATTTGAACCATCTCAGAGCAGGGGGTTAGTTGGGCCTGGGGTATAACATACATTAGTAAAGGGAAGGTCACTACAGGATTTGAACCATCTCAGATACTGCATTTTGTGCCTCTACCCTTGACTAGTTCTGATTTGTGTCTCTTTGCTACCATGAAACTTCACCCATTATTGTTTGGGTAGCATTGTGTAGATGTAACCAAACTACCTGACATAAATAGCTTAAAAGTAGAAGGACTGGCTCACAGTTTCAGAGGGCTCATGCCATGGTTAGTTGGCCCCGTGTAACGGGGCAGAGCATTATTACAACAAGAGCTGTGGCAGAGGATTTCTTTACCTCTTTGTACACAGGAAGCAGTGGGAAAGGGATAAGGGCCAGGGCTACAACCTCCAAAACTGTGTTCTTTAGTGATCTACCTTTCCAGGTAGGAGTTCACCTCCCTCAATAACATCACCATCCTGTAATTAAACATTTGACAAGTAAGTCTATGCTGGGGGGTGGAGGGGATGTGTTCATAGTCAAACCTTATCAGTAAACTAAGACATGGCCCTGACTTATGTGGGGTGTTCTGGTATGTTAGCAAGCCTGGCAATTAATGAGAGCTTTGGTATCTTTGGCCAGTTGCTCAGTAGTGAGGAGAACTGGACTTGAGGCTGCTGTCTAAGAACACGATCAAGTCCTTTGTCTGTATAGGACATCATTGCAGGTACTTTGAAGCAGTCTGTGACACCATGTTGAACCAAGCACAGTTGATCCCTTAGTTGCATGGAGCTTGAAGTAAAGAGATATCAAAATATGATGACAAACCATAAAAATCCTTTGAAAAATGAATAAATTCAGCTTACAAAATTAGTCATGATTTTTACTACTTCAGATTCTAAAGCAATTTCGTACAAGTGACAGACATGCCCAGAGCAATAAATATTAGCATTCACTTTTTTCCCCATCATAATTTGCTACCAATTTGGAGTTTTCATTCTTCTCACTATTTCTAGGACAAAATGAGACTAATAATGTTCATATAGCATGTCAAAATTAAGCACAGACATTGTGACCATGAGGGAAGAAGGAAGGAAACTACAAAGCAACCCAGATTAAAATGATTGTACAAAGGACTCATGTCTTCTATCTAGGAATTGACTAAGTTAGACTTGGGAAAGATGAGCAGGTCAATGGCCCATCTACATCTTATAGTGGGAAAGAGTAGGGAGGGTGTTATTGAGGGAAGAAGCCTTAGCAGGTGTGCAGGTCCTGAGATGGAAAAGGATTTGATGGGCTGGAGCTTGATGTGGAAAGTATCTTTAGGAGTAAGGGAGCAATTAGAAGTCTCATCAAACTAGATCCTCAATAAGACTCAGAATTAGAAGGTAGCAAAGGTGTGTTGAGTGGATAATATAGCTAAAACTGGACAAATAAGACATTACAATGACTTGTTATAAGGTCCTAAACAATATTGTGTGTGTGCACTTGTAGGTGTGCATGAGTACACACACACACACACACACACACACACACACACACACACACACACA
>CAJQZJ010032130.1:7971190-7997863 GCA_907164525.1 Lophiomys imhausi
ACACACACACACACACACACACACACACACACACACACACACACACACACAGACACACACACACACACCAGAGATAAATGTCAGGTCTCTTTCCTTATTACTTCCCATGCAATTTTTTGAGACAGGTGTTTCTCACTAAACCTGGAGCTTACAGATTTGGTTAAATTGAATTGCTAGTGAGCTCCATGGTTCCTCTTATCTCTGCCTTCCTGGCATCTGAATTATAGGACCACCACCATAATCATCTTCTTACATGGATTCTGGAGATACTAACTCAGTTCTTCATGCTGTGCAGCAAACAGCTTGTTGAAATTTTAAAAAATAATATTTTTTATTCATTTATTTTTACATTTATGTATTTCTTCAAGTTACATCTCAATCATAGTCCCCTCCCTTCTCCCCCTCCCTATCTCACCCACCTACCCTCTTCCCCCTCACCCTCCTATCTGCTTTTATCTGCATTCCCTTATTAATACTTTTAAAAAAATATTTATTTATTACTTCAGGTTACATCTCCATCGCAGTGTCCTCTTTCTGCCCCTCCCAGTTCCACCCTACCACCCTCTATCCCCTATCCCTTCCATCACACTCCTCTGGAGTGGAGTGTCCCTACATAACAGTCCCCTGCCCCAGTTCAGCAGTCATATGAGGGCCAAGAGCCTCCTTATTCACTGGGGGCCTACAAGGCAGTATCACTAGGGCAAAGTGTCTCATTGACAGTAAAAAAAAGTTGATGTTCATGTTCCCTTTGGTGCATTGGTTGTAGTATAGTTATCCTGTACTATATCTGATTATAAATGAATAGATGCCATGTGCATCCTTCTGGGTCTGGGTTAGCTCACTCAGGATGAGCTTCTCTAATTCCATCCATTTGGCTGCAAATTGCATGATTTCCTTGTTTCTAATAGCTGAGCAGTATTCCATTATATAGATGTACCACAGTTTTTAAATCCATTCTTTATTTGAGGGACATCTGGGTTGTTTCCAGTTTCTAGCTATTACAAATAAGGCTGCTATGAACATAGATGAGGAAAGTTCCTTGTGATTTGGAGATGAATCATTTGGATGTATACCCAGAAGTGGCATGGCTGGGTCCCCAGGCAGAGCTATTCCAAGTTTTCTAAGATATTGCCAGACTGACCTCCATAGTGGTTGCACAAGCCTGCACTCCCACCAGCAATGGAGGAGGGTTCCCCTTTCTCCACAGCCTCTCCAGCATGTGCTGTCATTTGAGCTTTTGATCTTAGCCATTCTGAATACTTTTTAAATAAGAAAGGAGTGATGTCAAATGGTTAGATTGCTATTTAGACCTGGACAGTAGGTTCCAGAGCTTCCACAGCCAACTTGATTATAAGAACCATGCCTCAATCTGAACATTCCATGAAAAAAAGTATGTTCTGTTCAGCACTTCCTGTGACACCTGCTGTGAGAGTACAGTCACTTGTGGTTCTGGAACTTTCACACCACCCACCTTTGTTGAGAGGGGCTGTGCATGGTTCCTGTAGCCAAGGGCTCCTAAGGTAGGTAGTGCTATATATATTCTTCCAAGAACTTTGACTATATCTGGGAAAGGACATTAACTCAAAGCCTGTACATGTTAGGTCTAGTGAAAGGGATGTGGATTGTGGAGGGACTCTGTGGTCTTGCTTTGATCTCATGTCTGATGAAGTCTCCAACAATCTGGCCCTACGATGCTCTCTGGCTCCTCGTTGCTCTTCATGTCATATATGACATGAAAAATTCAGCTCTCCATCATTCGTCTGTGTAAAAGCTGAATCCACCCTCTAGACTGGCATGGTGGCACCAGCTGTATTCCCTAAGGTTCCAGGAACTTCTCTTCTAGTCCGAAACATGCTGGTGTTCTTATTGTCCTCCAGTCCTCACTACTTTTCCTATTTACTGAACATGTTGTGAATTTGTCCTAGATAGTCTTTTTTCTTTCAAAAAATATTTTTATTTATTTAATATTTTAGACAGGGTCTCACTCTGTACCTCTCACTGACCTGGAACTTGCTATGTAGACAAGGAGGACCGCAAATTCACTGGCTCTGCCTCCCAAGTGCTAGGATTAAAGGCACATAACACTGTGTCTGGTCTCCTTTAATATGCATGTGTGCACCCTTCCCTGAAGTGTATGCCTTGAAAATCACTTCCTTTCTGAAATGTTTATTATCTGCATAT
Source organism: Lophiomys imhausi (assembly GCA_907164525.1). Taxonomy (NCBI): domain Eukaryota; kingdom Metazoa; phylum Chordata; class Mammalia; order Rodentia; family Muridae; genus Lophiomys; species Lophiomys imhausi. The sequence goes on from CAJQZJ010032130.1 coordinate 7,973,372, forward strand.
TGTATTTTAAGTGTATGATAGTTTGTATCTGGTATTATGTGAATGAGTAGCATCAACTCACCTTGTAAGAAAGGAATTTCCTCTTCACTTTTGCTCCAATGATTGGGATTAGGGCAAGTAACACACATGTATGGTGCTGTGGTTGACTTCCTAGAAATTTCCCTCTCTTTCTGTATTTTTGTCCCTCTTTCCATTCTCTCTCCTCAATAGAAATAAATGTTCCATATTGGTATAATATTATAAAATATTTTATTTTCACTATACTTGCTGCTATAAATTTAAACTCTACTTAGGGTACATCTACTTTATTAATACAAGATTTTAAAGCAACAAATTTAAGTTCCGATAAGAGTAAGTTTTAAAAATTACTTGCATAGTGTGTACATAGAAGTAAAAAACAAAAGAAAACAAGAAATGACATGAGAATGCCTGAAGTTTAGAATATTGTGGCTGAATGTAAAGGCTATTTTATCATTGCTAGAATTTGGTACTGGAGTGCCCTGCAAAGGCTGGTGTGTTACTGTGCAGCCCCCAGCTCAGGACTACTAAATGTTAGAAACTCTAAGAGGGACTTAATTGGCTGAAGTAGATGGTTCCCAGAATGACTCCAAAGGGGATTATAGAGTATCAGTATGTCTCATTTCTTCCTAGCTACTGTGAAGTGAGTAGTGTGATCTGATTGACCTCCTCATCATGATGTATTGCCTCACCACAGGTTCCTGACCACCAGGATGACAGACTACTCATAGGCTGAAACTTCTGAACCTATGAATTCCTCTTTCAAATTATCTTAGCTATTCTATTATGGTCATGGAAAGATAACCAAAAAAGTCATCATGATGTGTGTAACTCACCAAGTTCACCATAGTCTTAAGAAGAAAATTGGACACATGGAAGGACATCCTTGTGGACCTTGAGGCATCTAAGCTATGGCTCTGGTAAGAGGAAAAGTTGAAAGTGATGTTCCCAATGTTTGAGTCTAGATCAATGGTAGTGATGGTAGATAATTACATAAACTCCAGAAATGGGGCTGGAGAGAATGTTCAGTGGTTATAAGTGTGAACTGCTCTTGAAATAGACTTGAGTTTGATTCTCAGAACCCACCTTTATTGACTCCCAATTACCTGAAACTCTAGCTCCAGGATGAACTGACACCTTTGACCTTATGGACATCTTCACTCATGTGAACATACCTACACACACATATAAAGATCACAAACACACACACGCACACATGCATATACATACACATACACACGCACACGCATACACACAATTAAAATAAAATAAATCTTAAAACTCTAAGGAGTCATTGCCTAATAGTGTCTGTGATAATATTCTGTGTCCAGCACTCTGAAGTAATCATTGCAGTAGTTACTACTGTACACTTGAAGTTTGAACTTGTGAAACTGAGGGAATGAACTTTAAATCTGTTGTAAACTATGTTTACAAGTTGGAATGTTGAACAGAAAACAAAAACAAAGCAAAACAAAAAAATAAAAGCAACTACATGAGGTCCATGGCTACTTATTTAACAGTAGCACTCTTCATACTTTGAGAAACACATGATATATTGCATTTAAAATACTTAGAATAGTACTTATTCTAAGTACTAATACTTAGAATAGTCCCAGGAAAAATGCTTACTAGTAATTAATCAGAGATAAATCTCCAAAATATTTAATTTTACAGGAAGCTTAATCCTAGCTACCTGATGCTCAGTTGTTGCTTTTGTTTTGTAGGCTAATGGTGTTTGAGATCTTCGGAGGACTAGTGTTCCTGTTTCAGGCTTAGCAGAAGTCTCAACTGGAAGATGCATAGGAAGGGCCTAGAGTGAGGACCATTGGAGGACTTTAGTTGGGGGCAGATACCCAACTTCCTGCTATATACTCAGCATTGAACCCAGGGCCTCCTGCAATCCAGACAAGTGTTCTACCATTGAGCTATATCCCCAACCCATGGGTAGATTTTGAAAAATCTATCAGCTTCATGTCAATGTGATTGGAATTGTGAAAGTTTACACCATAACCTGCCATATCTGGGTCCGAGGTGAGATGTGGCCCTTTTGCAGGTCTAATCATTTCTATCAGGCTACAACTACTGCAGAGTCACTATGTGGATCAGTTAGGTCATTGGTTTGGCTTCATCTGAACTTGTCATTCTTCAGAGGTCTTTGTGAAGATGCTGACAAGGAGTGACTTTGTTTCTATGCCTCTGAAAGTCTTGCCATAATGGTTAGCAAAGAAATTACTGAAGTTTAACCACTGCTTTTGTAGTTGGCATTTGCTGGTGTTAATCCAGACCAGCACCTGGGTACTTTACCTATGATGTCACATTGAACTCTTTTAACTCAACCCCACACAATGACATTTTAAAAGCAGTTTCAGTGACAAGTGGCTTAGGGCCCAGAAGGAAGCAATTTACTAAGAGACCAATTACTCCTAGGAATTGTATCCGGACAGTGTGACCTCAGTGTCTAGATTGTAAACTACCACACCAGGACAGAGCTGGTAGGCATTATTCATCAGTCATCAGGTTTCTCTAGAAGTTTAACTTGCTCTCTGCCCCACAGCACTCCCTTTACTCTATGCCTCTTCTTCTCTAAGTGACTTATTGCTCCCAGCCTCTTTTTCCTCTGTTATTTTCATAACCAAGATCCATAGGTAACTACAGAAAGCTTAGGGTTTTCTGCCCAGAGGAAATGAAAGAATCTTTATTGACCAAAATAGAGCACATTTGACGTACCTGAAATAGACAACGTTGTCAACTGTGCAAGTAAATAAATCTGAGTTGCAGCTTCTTCACTTTCACTGCCTAGCATTCCATTGGTGGAAGTGACAGTGGCTATGCTGTGCTGGCACCGATGCTCCATCTGCTGTTAACAGAGTTTGATAAAGGAAAACCTATGTAACTTGCTGCTTCTAGAACAATTCCAGCTCTCAGGACCACAGAATTAATGGACATTAGTGAAAAATATCCAAAGGGAACACTAGTCATTTGTGTGCGTGGGAAGCCCACTGATATTCCATTGTTGTAAGTGGACCAAATTGTGAGAATTATTCACAGACTTTTTTTTTTAAATAGCATTTCCCAGAGCAGTTTGGAAAATCTATGCTACACCACATTGCGTGACGAACTCACGATTCGTCACTTCATTATGACACATGCTAAATTGAAAATACCTACTTGTTAAGAAGAGAAAGAGATTGTAATTGATGGATTTTCTTCATTGGGAGCTATGGGAAATTGTAATTCACAAAAGAATGATGGAAAAGGTAGACTGTTCAATGAGGGGACGTCCAGCCTTTTCAGCAATTTAACCAAAGTGACACATTTCGACAATGCCAATTATCAGGTTCATGAGAAGGGTACTCTGATACTTCAGGAACTTATATAGGAAATCAAAGTATGTTCCCCCTACAGGAAATCCTTCTGTTACTGCTGATTAATAGTTTCTATTCTTCCAACACTGTCAATGTAGGAATGACAAGATGAAGTGAGAATCTTGAATGCTACAAACTAAAATATACTATTTTGAAGCTTATGGGAATTTACATTTAGTTTAGGACCATTGTAGGCACAGGTTCTTCCTTTTGTTTCTTTAAACTTTTTGTTGTTTTTGGTTTTCTGAGATAGAATATCACTATTCTGTCTAGCTTATGTGAAACTTGCTACATAGAAAAGACCAGGTGGCCACATCCAACAGAGGGCTAATGTCCAAAATTTATAAGGAACTCAAGAAATTAAACACCAAGAAACCAAATAATCTAATCAAAAAATGAGGAACAGTGCTAAGCCAAGAATTCACAAAAGAGGAATCTCTAATGGTCAAAAGAGACTTAAAGAATTGCTGATCATCCTTAATCATCAGAGAAATGAAACTCAAGACAACACTGAGATTCCATCTCACACCTGTCAGAATGGCTAAGATAAAAAACTCAAATGACAGAACATGCTGACAAAGTTGTGGAGAAAGGGACACTCCTCCATTGCTGGTGGGAATGCAAGCTCGTACAACCACTATGAAAATCAGTCTGGTGATTATCTTAGAAAACTTGGAATAGCTCTACCTCAAGACCCAGTCATACCGCTCCTGGATATACATCCAGAAGATTCCTCACCAAACCACAAGGACATCTCCTCAAATATGTTCATAGCAGCTTTATTTGTATTAGCTAGAAAGTGGAAACAACCCAGATGTCCCTCAATCAAGGAATGGATTAAAAAAAAAAAAAACCCTGTGGTACAGCTACACAATGGAATACTACTCAGCCATCAGAAACAACGAAATCATGCAATTTGCCGCCGAATGGATAGATGGAACTAGAGAAGCTCATCCTAGGTGACCTAACAAAGACCCTGAAAGATGGATATGGCATCTACTCACTGTTGAAGGAAGGTCTAATATTGTTTCTGATACATTGAATTCAATACTGAGATCTGGTTACCGCCCCTTCTGAGGCATTCTCTTGATTGTTTAATAAAAGTCGCTTATGGCCAATTAGCTGGGCTGAAAGAGTATAGGAAGGCGGGACTTCCTCAGATCAGCACAGGAACTCTGGGCACACACAGAAACACTCTCTCTTTCCTCCGGGAGTCACAGAAGGAGACAGACAACTGGAGAATGCTGGAAGGTACTCGCAGGCACATGGTGGTTTGGGATTAGGTGATCCGATCCAGGTAAACTTAGAGTAACTAATTGAGAGTCTGCACAGCTAAGGGCTAAGCGTTAAACTATTAAAAGGTCTTGGTGTGTTTAATTATTGGGGAAAAGACTGCGGCGGCTTATAGGCCCTCAGTCCAAGCAGTCCCGGGCTGTTGAATTCTCAGACTCCCCTTGAGCCCAGGTGAACCTCCCGCCAAGCCGCTGGTAATTCTATCGGACTAATATAACAACTTATATTAATTAACAGAGTTTAGGTTACAGGTGGTATAGGCCACCCTTGGTGGCAGGGCTCTTTCTCCAGGATAAGTTAGGCAGCCAGTTAAGGCACTCAGGCCAGGCTGCCTGCTCATCTGCCAAGCTGTTGGCTACTCCGCCAGCATAATATTACAGTTTATACTTACTAATAACTACATTAATTAATTAATTTGCAGTTTTCAGGTGGCTCCCAACATGGTAAGGCATTATGGGTAATTTTATTTTCAAAACTATAGAGAAAACGGCAGATTTTGAAACTATGATGCCAGTTGTTGACAATATGGCAATGTTTACTGCTGACCTCTACACTGTTTTTCAATCAGACCGAATGTTTTATGCTGTTTATTTTTTTCTTTTTGCATTAGTTATATTATTCCATATACAATGATTCAAGATTTATCGCCTTAGACAGTTTTTATACTATTACATTTTGTATGCAATTTTCCCCAACTTTAACCATTTCATTCATGTTCTCCATTGTCTACTACATTAGTGAAATATTTCAAGAAAGTTCTTCACTGATATATTTTTTCTTTTCTTTTTTTTATACTTTATTTTTTTATTTCTTCAAGTTACATCTCAGTCACAATCCCTTCCCTACTCCCCCCTCCTGTACCACCATTCCATCCTCTTCTCCCAACAGCTCCCCCTTTCAGTCCAACAAATGGTTCCTTCTCTTATAACAGTAAATACTATACAAAACAACAGAAATAAATACGCCACATTTATGAGAGTTAAATGGCTTAGCATACACTCCCAATGTCCATTCCATACATATTTAGCCCCTGACTTTAACATTCTACTATCTAACCATCTCCATGAGTTTAAAGTTCTATATCTGTCTCAGCTTTCATACTAACTTGCATCACAATTTAAAAAAAAAATCTTCTTAGATCCAGAACACCCTCTCGATTCCTAAACAACTCAAAATTTAACTATGAGACTCTAGCTATCTATTCTTCAACCACCTCAGAGACCTGAGAGGGATAAATATATCTGACTATGTAGGAAGTGCAGGGCCTGCATCATCCAAAACTAAGAAATGACATATCAGTGGCTGCCTGGGCAGTTCCCGTTTCTCTCCATACGTTACAGCATCAATCTTCAGCCTTTTGGTCCTGTTTCTCTGACAGACAATGATTGTAGAGCAGGAATTATGAAGGACTTACCTACCCTGTCTTGGCAGAGCTAGGCTGTCAACTTCCCTGCTACCAAGTTTTGTCCTTTTTGGACAGCAGTCTGTCTATAGTTGAAGCAAGGGGTTTTTCATTCCAAGAGATAGGCTTGCCACTAATTGAACCATCTCACACTGGAGATTCTTCGATGCTTTTCTTCTACTTGGAGTAGAATGGGGGTGCTGTCAGGAGCTGATATGTCACGATATCAAAAAAAAATCTTAATTTAAGACCACATCTTTGAATGCCATATTCTGCAGATCTCTTGGGGTTTTTGAAGATGCCCTATCTATCTCTTGTATTTAGATAAGCAAATGTTGCTTGTCTCTTAACAACTTGATTACTGAGTAGCTTAGAGAATATCTGTGATAGACTGTCTTAGTAGCTAACAAGGTGACATGCATGCATGACTAGGAGTTTGTTTTTCTTAACTATCCTAAACAGTTTAAGACGTTGGTATCAAGAGGCCAGAGCTTCACATTTCATTTTTAAGCATCACTAAGTACAATACCTTTAAGAAGCGTTACCTTTAATTTTGTATCAATATACAAAGATCAATACCAATGTGGCCAAACATACTCTTAATTTTGTATCAATATACAAAGATCAATGCCTATGTAGCCCAATACAATCTTAATATTACAGCAATATACAAGGGTCAATACCATTGTGGCCAAATATAATCTTAATTTTGTATCAATATACAAAGATCAATACCTATGTAGTCCAATACAATCTTAATTTTGCACAATATACAATGGTCAATACCACTTTAGCCAAATATAATACTAATTTTGTATCAATATACAAAGGTATAAGGGCATATTCAATAATCTGTCCCTTCTTCTTGGTCCTTCCCATACTATGTCTATGTCCCATTTTTCTCAAGTCTGTGCTCTCCTACATAGGAGAGAAAGAAGGATACAGAAAAGAAAAAGAAGGAAGTCCCTGGGTCTAACCTCCAAAACCCATTTAACAAGACCATTTAAGAGCTTGTAGTCTCTTCCCCTAAATAACTAAGTTTTTCTGTTATCCATCAAATAACCAAAAGGGGGGGGGGGAGAAACGCCCTTCCCACCCACTGGGCATGGGACGTCACTCTCTTAAAATGACTTCCTGCTGATTTGTGTCGTAGTAAACCTGTTTGGGGCCCGAACCAGAATGGAAAAATGGTTAAAAATGTTAATACAATCCTTTTATGTTCAGTCTTTTTGTGCTCAGCTGTTTAGATGTCCTAAGAAGTTTGTAGACAGAAGCTGATCTTCCAGGCTTTACTGAAGTTCTGGCTGGGGCAGTGTGTGGAGCTGAACGATTTTAGCGATTTTGAGTTGCTGTGGTTGTGGACTTTTGATGGAAACAGCTATTGAGGACGTCTGCAAGGCTGGATCATCTGGGCTACTCGCCTTCTTTGGTGTCTGATTCTGTTTTCTGTTGAGGTTTCCGTTGTCCAGTTGTCCCTGGATTCCTTGAATGGATGGTATAATCTCCTGGAAAGATAAGAACAGAGCCCTGCCCTAATCCTAACTCTGGGACAATTACCTTTCTTTTGGTGGGGGTCAGGTAATATTTCTCTTGAAGCAAATTCGGTTTTTTGACAATATAGAAAGTATTATCTTTCAATCTGGATTAAAGAAGAAATTATTTTGTTATTTGGGAGCGAAACAAGCTTTAGTGTATATATTTTGAGATCTCAAAGGACCATTTGTTTGTATTGAGTAGGCCTTTTTTTTTTTTTTTTTTTTTTTGGTTTTTCGAGACAGGGTTTCTCTGTGTAACCCTGGCTGTCCTGGACTCAATTTGTAGACCAGGCTGGCCTCGAACTCGCAAAGATCCGCCTGCCTCTGCCTCACAAGTGCTGGGATTAAAGGCATGTGCCACCACTGCCCAGCTTGAGTAGGCCTTTTGTAAGTAGCTTTTAAACTTAAGTCCTTCCAAATCCTATGTGTCTGTCTCTGCATTCTAATTATTGGGATCAGAGACCTGTGGTTCCCATCTGAAGGGATTAAAGAAGTGCTCCACCACTCCTCGATCAAAGTTTTTCTCTATTTAGAGTTTGTTTTGTATCAGGCTGACCTTGAGCTCTGTGATCTGCCTGTTTCTGTCTCTAGTGTGTTGGGATTAAGGGTATACTCTTCTTGAATGATGGGATTAAGGGAGTGCACCATCACCACCCTGTTCCATGTAACTCTAGAATTTATAAGACAACTAACTCTATAGTGCTTTTCCTGTCTCTGCTGAAGTTAAAGGCATGGGCTAACACCACACTTTTCATGTATTTTACCTTAGCTCTAAGTTTTTTCGACTCTTGGAGGTTTATAAAACCAGGTTGAATGGCTGTAACCTTTAATTTATTTACAGTGTTTTAAACCTGTTACCTGCTTTTTTTAATTAATAAATTTATTTATTTGTTGCTTCAGGTTACATCTCCATCATATTGTCTCTTTCCCTCCTTCCAAGCCCCACCCTCCCATCCTCTACCCCCTAATCCTTCCCTCTTGTTCCTCTGGGGTGGAGTGTCCCTACATAACAGTCCCTCGCCACAGTTCAGGAGTCATATGAGGGTCAAGAGCCTCTTCATACACTGGGGGCCTAGGAGGCAGTACCGCCAGTGAAAGGTATCTCCTTGCTAGGAAGGGAAAATTAAAAAACAGACCAACAAACACACAAACCCACAAAAACATACAACAACAAAAAAATAAAAGAAAAAGAAAAAGGAAAAAGAAAAAAAAGTCTATGTCCTGTTCCCTTTGGTGTGTTGGATGTAGTACAGATATCCTGTACTATATAGCTAAAATCCTACTGTAAGTGAATAGATGCCATGTGCATCCTTCTGAGTCTGGGTTAGCTCACTCAGGATGAGCTTCTCTAGTTCCAGCCATTTGGTTTCAAATTGCATAATTTCATTGTTTCTGATAGCTGAGTAATATTGCATTATATAGATGTACCACAGTTTTTTAATCCATTCTTCAGTTGAGGAATATCTTGGTTGTTTCCAATTTCTAGCTATTACAAATAAGGCTGCTATAAACATAGATGAGGAGACTTCCCTATGATTCCGTGAGGAGTCATTTTGGTGTATACCCAGAAGTGGTATGGCTGGGTCCTGAGGCAAAGCTATTCCAAGATTTCTAAGATATCGCCATACTGACCTCCATAGTGGTTGCACAAGCCTGCACTCCCACCAGCACTGGAGAAGGGTTCCCCTTTCTCTACACCCTCGCCAGCATGAGCTGTCATTTGAGCTCTTGATCTTAGCCATTCTGACAGGTGTAAGATGGAATCTCAGAGTCGTCTTGAATTGCATTTCTCTGATGATTAAGGATGTTGAGCATTTCTTCAGGTGTTTCTCTACCATTAGGGATTCCTCCTTTGTGAATTCTCTATTTAGCTCCGTCCCCCATTTTTTATTGGATTATTTGGTTTCTTGGCATTTAGTTTCTTGAGTTCTTTGTAGATTTTGGATATTAACCCTCTGTCAGATGTGGGGTTGGTGAAGATTTTCTCCCAGTCTGTTGGTTGCCGTTTTGTTCAAATGACAGTGTCTTTTGCCTTACAAAAGCTTTTCAGTTTCATGAGGTCCCATTTATTGATTGCTGATCTCAGGTCCTGAGCTGTTGGTGTTCTGTTCAGGAAGTGTCACCTGTGCCAATGAGTTCGAGGGTTTCTCCCACTTTTTCTTCTAGTAGATTTAGTGTGACCGGCCTTATGTTAAGGTCTTTGATCCACTTGGATTTAAGTTTTGTACAAGGTGATAAGTATGGGTCTAATTTCATTCTTTTGCAAGTGGACATCCAGTTGGACCAGCACCATTTCTTGAAGATGCTGTCCTTCCATTGTGCGGTTTTAGCTTCTTTGTCAAAGATTAGTTGGCCATAGGTGTGTGGGTCCATTTTTGGGTCTTCAATTCAATTCCATTGATCTACTGGTCTGTTTCTATACCAATACCATGCTGTTTTTACTATTATTGCTCTATAGTACAGCTTGAAATCTGGGATGGTGATACCTCCAGATGCTTTTTTATTGTACAGGATTGATTTAGCTATTCTGGGCTTTTTGTTGTTCCATATGAAATTGAGAGTAGCTCTTTCCAGGTCTATAAAGAATTGTGTTGGTATTTTGATAGATATTGCATTGAATCTATATATTGCTTTTGGTAGGATGGCCATTTTTATTATGTTGATCCTACCTATCCATAAGCATGGGAGATCTTTCCATCTTCTAAAGGCCTCTTCCATTTCTTTCTTCAGGGGCTTGAAGTTCTTGTTTTACAGGTCCTTTACTTGCTTGGTTAGAGTTACCCCCAGGTATTTTATATTGTTTGTGGCTATGGTGAAGGGGGTTGTTTACCTTATTTCTTTCTCAGTCCATTTGTTTGTTGTATATAGAAGGGCTTCTGTTTTTTTGAGTTAATTTTGTATCCAGCCACCTTGCTGAAGTTGTTTATCAGCTGTAAGAGTTCTCTCGTAGAATTTTTGGAGTCGCTTATGTATAATATCATATCGTCTGCAAGTAGGGATAATTTGATCTCTTCATTTCCAATTTGTATGCCCTTGATCTCTTTTTGTTGTTTTATTGCTCTACCAAGAACTTCAAGTACTATATTGAAGAGATATATATGGTGAAAGTGGGCATCCTTGTCTTGTCCCTGAGTTTAGAGGAAATGCTTCATGTTTCTCTCCATTTAATTTGATGTTGGGCACTGTCTTGCTGTATATTGCCTTTATTATTTCTAGGTATGGTACTTGTATGCCCGTTCTCTCCAGAACTTTTAGCATGAAGGGGTGTTGGATTTTGTCAAATGCTTTTTCTGCATCTAGCAAGATTATCATGTGGTTTTTTCTTTCATCTTGTTTATATGGTGAATTACGTTGATAGACTTTTGTATGTTGAACCATCCCTGCATTTCTGGGATGAAGCCTACTTGATCATGATGTATGATACTTTTGATGTGTTCTTGAATTCGGTTTTCTAGTATTTTATTAAGTATTTTTGCATCTATGTTCATGAGAGAGATTGGTCTGAAGTTTTCTTTCTTTGTTGGATCTTTGTGTGGTTTAGGAATCAGGGTGACTGTGGCCTCATAGAATGAGCTTGGCAGTGTTCTTTCTGATTCTATTTGGTGGAACAGTTTGAAGAGTATTGGTGTTAGCTTCTTTTGAAGGTCCGGTAGAATTCAGTGCTAAAGCCATCTGGCCCTGTGCTTTTTTTGGTTGGGAGATTTTTAATGACTGTTTTTATTTCCTTAGGGGTTATTGGGCTGTTTAATCTGTTAATCTGATCTTGATTTAGTTTTGGTAGGTAGAATCTATAGAGGATATTGTCCATTTTGCTTAGGTTTTCAAATTTGGTGGAGTATAGATTTTTAAAGTAGGACCTAAAGAGTCTCTGGATTTCCTTAATGTCTGTTGTTATTTCTCTCTTTTCATTTCTGATTTTGTTGATTTGGGTTCTTTCCCTCTGCCTTTTAGTTAATTTGGCTAGGGGTCTGTCTATTTTGTTGATTTTCTCGAAGAACCAACTCTTGGTTTAATTGATTTTTTTTTTCACTTCACAGGAAATTTATTTATAAATATCTCATTCAAGAAGACAAGATTAAGATGAGACAAGGAAGATGGTATTCACTGTGAGTGGTCCTGGCTGGCACTCTAATATTAGTTGTATCCTTTAAAAAATATTTATTATTTCAGGTTACAACTTCATCACAGTGTCCTCTTTCTACCCTTCCCAATACCGCCATCCCACCCTCTACCAATGGCAAGAAATGTCTATGTTGTAGAAAGAACACAATTTATAGAACTCTTGACAAATAACCGCATATATATTTTGGTTCTTGTGAAATATATTTGTGTGCCAGTGTGCACTGTGATAGGCTGTGCTCTGCTATCCCTAATTCACTGTTTCTAAAAGTGCAAGATATTTCATGGGGAATACACCCATCAGCTTTAGGATCCTCTTCTGAGGGAAACCTATGTTTGTTCAATATCCCATGCCACAAAAATTGAGGTTTTGTTCATTTTTTATGTTCCTTGAGGACTTCTTTTTTTTTTATTAAATACTTTATTTTTTTCTTCAAGTTACAAGTCAGTCACAAACCCTTCCCTATTCCCCCTTCCTGCCCCACCCTTCCACCCTCTTCCCCCCCAACAGCTTCCCTTTTAAATCCAACAAATGGTTCTTTCTCTTATAACAGTAAATTCTATACAAAACAGCAGAATTAAATATGCCACATTTATGAGAGATAAATGGCCCAGTATACCTTCCCAATGTCCAGTTCATACATATTTGGCCCCTGACTTTAACCTTCTACCTTCTAACCATCTCCATGAGTTTAAAGTTCTATAACTGACTTAGCTTTCATACTAACTTGCATCACTATTATAACCATCTTCTTAGATCTAGAATGCCCTCTTGATTCCTAAACAACTCAAAATTTAACTATGAGACTCTAGCTGTCTATTCTTCAACCACCTCAGAGACCTGAGAGGGATAAATATATCTGATTATATAGGAAGTGCAGGGCCTGCAGCTTCCAATACTAAGAAATGACAAACCAGTGACTGCTTGGACAGTTCCCATTTTCTCTCCATACATTCCAGCATCAGTCTTCAGCCTTTTGGTCCTGTTTCTCTGACAGACATTGATTGTAGAGCAGGGATTATGAAGGACTTACCTACCCTGTCTTGGCAGAGCTAGGCTGTCGACTTCCCTGCTACCAAGTTTTGTCCTTTCTGGACAGCAGTCTGTCTGCAGTTGAAGCAAGGAGTTTTTTCATGGCAAGAGATAGGCTTGCCACTAATTCAACCATCTCACACTGGAGATTCTTCGATGCTTATCTTCTACTTGGAGTAAAATAGGGGGTGCTGTCAGGAGCTGATATGTCTCGATATAAAAAAAAAAACCTTAATTTAAGACATCTTTGAATGCCATATTCTGCAGATCTCTTGGGGTTTTTGAAGATGCCCTATCCATCTCTTGTATTTAGATGAGCAAATGTTGCTTGTCTCTTAACAACTTGATCACTGAGTAGCTTAGAGAATATCTGTGATAAACTGTCATAGTAGCTAAGAAAGTGACATGCTTGCATGACTAGGAGTTTGTTTTTCTTTTTTTTTAATTAAATACCTTATTTTTTTTCTTCAAGTTACATCTCAGTCACAAACCCTTCCCTATTCCCCCTTCCTGTCCCACCCTTTCACCCTCTTCCCCCCAACAGCTTTCCCTTTCAGTCCAACAAATGTTTCCTTCTCTAATAACATTAAATACTATACAAACCAACAGAAATAAATATGCCACATTTATGAGAGTTAAATGGCCCAGTATACCTTCCCAATGTCCAGTTCAAACATATTTGGCCCCTGACTTTAACATTCTACCATCTAACCATCTCCATGAATTTAAAGTTCTATAACTGACTTAGCTTTCATACTAACTTGCATCACTATTATAACCATCTTCTTAGATCTAGAACGCCCTCTTGATTCCTTAACAACTCAAAATTTAACTATGAGACTCTAGCTGTCTATTCTTCAACCACCTCAGAGACCTGAGAGGGATAAATATATCTGATTATATAGGAAGTGCAGGGCCTGCAGCTTTCAATACTAAGAAATGACAAACCAGTGACTGCCTGGACAGTTCCCCTTTTCTCTCCACACATTCAAGCATCAGTCTTCAGCCTTTTGGTCCTGTTTCTCTGACAGACATTTATTGTAGAGCAGGAATTATGAAGGACTTACCTAACCTGTCTTTGCAGAGCTAGGCTGTCGACTTCCCTGCTACCAAGTTTTGTCCTTTCTGGACTGCAGTCTGTCTGCAGTTGAAGGAAGGAGTTTTTTCATGCCAAGAGATAGGCTTGCCACTAATTCAACCATCTCACACTGGAGATTCTTCGATGGTTATCTTCTACTTGGAGTAAAATAGGGGGTGCTGTCATGAGCTAATATGTCTCGATATGAAAAAAAAATCTTAATTTAAGATAACATCTTTAAATGCCATATTCTGTAGATCTCTTGGGGTTTTTGAAGATGCCCTATCCATCTCTTGTATTTAGATAAGCAAATATTGCTTGTCTCTTAACAACTTGATTACTGAGTAGTAGTAGAGACTATCTGTGATAGACTGTCATAGTAGCTAACAAAGTGACATGTTTGCATGACTAGGAGTTTGTTTTTCTTAACTAGCCTAAACAATTTTAGACGGTTGGTATCAAGAGGCCAGAGCTTCACATTTCATTTTTAAGTATCTCTAGGTATGATACCATTAGGAAGTGTTTCCTTTAATTTTGTATCAATTTACAAAGATCTATTCAAGTGTGGCTAAATATACTCTTAATTTTGTATCAATATACAAAGATCAATGCCTATGTAGCCCAATACAATCTTAATATTACATCCATATACAAGGGTCAATACCATTGTGGCCAACTATAATCTTAATTTTGTATCAATATACAAAGATCAATACCGATGTAGTCCAATAAATCTTATTTTTGCACAATGAACAATGGCCAATACCACTTTATCCAAATATACTACTAATCTTTTATCAATATACAAAGGTATAAGGGCATATTCAATAATCTGTCCCTTCTTCTTGGTCCTTCCTGTGCTATGTGTATGTCTCGTTTTTCTCAAGTCCGTGCACTCCTACATAGGAGAGAAAGAAGGATACAGAAAAGGGAAAGAAGGAATACCCTGGTCTAACCTCCAAAACCCATTAAACAGGACCATTTAACAACTTGTAATCTCTTCCCCTATATAACAGAGTTTTCAGTTATCCTTCAAATAACTAAAAGGGGGGGGCAGAAAAACACCCTCCCCACACTCTGGGCATGGGACATCACACCTTTAAAATGACTTCCTGCTGATTTAGGTCGTAGTACCCTATTTGAGTCCATTGATGTTGATGTCGGTTAGTGACCTGGGGTTGTTATTTCCCATTAGTTTGGTATAGGTGATGGTCCTGTGCCTCTTTTGGTTTAGTTGCTGAGGGGTTTTCTATTCCTTTTGTTTTCTTGGGTGACGTTTTCTTCTCTGGGTTGGAATTTTCCTTCTAGGATTTTCTGTAGGGCTGGGTTTGTGGGTAGATATTGTTTAAATTTGATTTTGTCATGGAATATCTTGTTTTCTCCATCTATGTTGATAGAGAGTTTTGCTGGGTATATTAGTCTGGCTGGGCACCTATGATCTCTCAGGACTTGTAGGACATCTGTCCCGGCCCTTCTAGCTTTTAAAGTTTCTGAGGAGAAGTCAGGTGTAATTTTGATGGGACTGCCATTGTATGTGACTTGAGCTTTTTCTCTTACAGCTTTTAATATTCTTTCTTTGTTCTGTACATTTGGTGTTTCAATTATTATGTGGCGAGAGGAGTTTCTTTTCTGATCTAATCTGTTTGGTGTTCTGTAAGCCTCTTGGATTTTTATTGGCATCTCTTTTTTCAGGTTTGGGAAGTTTTCTTCTATGATTTTGTTGAAGATATTTCCTAGACCTTGGAATCGGGAGTCTTCTCTTTCCTCTATGCCTATAATTCTTAGGTTCCATCTTTTCATTGAGTCCTTGATTTCTTGGATGTTGTGGGTGAGAGATTTTTTAGCCTTCTCATTTTCTTTGGATGTTGTACTGATTTTTTCCATCGAATCTTCCATGCCTGAGATCCTGACTTCCATCTCTTGCATCTTATTTTTGATACTCACATCTGTAGTTCCTTTTCTCTCCCTTGATTCTCCACTTCCTCTTTTAACTCTGACTGTGTTTTCTTTATTGTGTCTATTTCTATTTTCATGTCTTTTATGGTATTGTTCGTTTTGTACATTTCCTTCTCCAGCTTGCTTGTTTTTGTCTGAGAATCTTTCTTTGCTTTGTCCTTTTCCTGTTCAAGCTTTGTCACCATGACTTGGAGTTCTTTAATGGTGTTGTTTGTTGTTTTGACTTGTAAAATTGTGGCTTCTTTGAATTCCTTCATAGATTTAAGTTCTTCTTGAAGGGACTCTGTCACTTTCCATAATGCAGAATTGTCATCATTTTCATGTGTTTCTGTTGGTGTGAGATCATCCGAATTGGATGAGCTAGGATAATTCTGTGTTGTTGGAGTCATATTTCCTTGATTTCTATTTTTTCTTGGACCTTTGCCATATGGATGTGTTTAGCTTTCTGTTCTTGTCGTTTTCTGTGCTTGGATCCACAGGGGATGCTTTGGTGAAGGAGTTGAATTGCTTGGCTATCTGTCGTTGCTTACAGGGGGATCTCAGGGTCACTGTGGTTTTAATAGCCTAAGGCACTGTGAGCTGGTGCAGCCTATTCCCAGGTAGTGAGTAATGGTCCTGGATTGTTTCACTGCTCCCAATTCAGACTTCTCTATGTTGCACACTGAGTGATCAGCCTGTAATGGTTCTGATGGTATGGACCTGTTTGCCCAGGCATAGATTCTGTGGGCTTTGTTTGTCATCACAGAGGATGACAGGGCCCGGCTACACATCTAATATGTCTGGGTTTTCCAGAATACAGCTATGGTCCCCTGGCTTCTGGTTTCCCACTAGGCTTCTCTGCCACAGGCCTGGCCCCTCAGCCCCACCTGCCTGTGCCAGCTTCCCTCCCTATCTGCTCAGCCAACAGGTGCGCAGAGCCCCGGCCCCTCCCACCGCCTGTGCCGGCCTCCCTCGCCAGCTGCTCTGACGTGGGTGCGCGGAGCTTTGGCCCCTCCCACCTCATATGCCAACTTCCCTCAACAGCCGCTCAGCCGCGGGTGTGCGGAGCTTCGGCCCCTCCCGCCACCTGTGCCGGCTTCCCTCCCTAGCTGCTCCACCGTGGGTGCACCAGGCTTCACCCCTGCCCGCCTGTGCCTGCTTCCCACCCTGACTGCTCTGCCCACTGGCTTCCCGCTCTCTCGAATCCTCCGCGGCTCGAGGGGCTGCAGACCACCCGCCGAGCGCCCTGTTTCTTCTTTGCTAAGACCTCAACTATCCAGCAAAGTTTCCTAAGTAGCTATAAGGTCCTCCTGGGGTGTGGGGAGCCCAGTAGGCTAGTGGGGGATCGCCATGTGGCCTCTGATTCTGCCTGCTGTGTGTTGGGGTCGATCTTACCAGGCACCTCTCCAAATGGGAGTTCCAGAATCCCGGATTTAGTGGCTTCCATGTCTGAGAGAGATGGGGGGAGAGCCTTACCCTCGGACTTTTAACAGTCCCTTGGGAGCTGTGAGTGTTCCCGGAGGGTCTAGCCCCTCCAGTTTTTGCACAGTGTCCAATAACTCTGTGTTTTTTATGGCTCTTTTCTCCCACGTTCAAAATGCATCAGAGCAGGTCGCTGCCATCTTGACCCTTCCATCATTGATTCTTTGTACAGTTCTTTTTGTTTCTAAGTTGTTGATTTCAGCCCTAACTTTGATGATTTTCTGTTCCTCTTGGGAGTGTTTGCTTCTTTTTTTTTTTTTTTCCAATTCACCCAGTTTAGCTGTTAATTTGCTAATATGAGCTGTCACAATTTTCTTTTTGAAGGCACTTAGTGCTATGAACTTTCCTCATAGCACAGCTTTCATTGTATCCCATAGGTTTGGGTATGTTGTGCCTTCATTGTCGTTGGATTTTAAGAAGTCTTTGATTTCCTTCTTTATTTCTTCCCTGACCCAGTAGTCATCCAGTAAGGAGTTGTTCAATTTTCATGTGTGTGTAGGATTTCTGTTGATTCTTTTGCTGTTGAAGACCAGCTTTATTCCATGGTGGTCTGATAAGATACAAGGGGTTATTTCAATTTTCTTGTATCTGTTGAGACTATCTTTGAGTCCAACTATGTGGTCAATTTTTGAGAAGGTTCCGTGAGGTGCTGAGAAGAAGGTGTATTCCTTTGTGTTTGGGTGAAACGTTCTGTAGATATCTGTTAGGTCCATTTGGTTCATGATCTCTGTTAGACTCATGTTTACTTTTTTTATTTTATTGGTTTGTCATAAGGAAGACATCTGTTACACAATTAAAAAGTATGGAAATGCAGATTGAGGAGCTTAAGAAAATTCTGGCAGGGCAGGTGACTGGGACTGAGAAAATGCCACGTTCCTTTCTAGCTAGGTCTCCACAGTCGCCGCGTGTACCAGTAGAAAAGCTGCCGCGTGTGCTAGTAGGAAACCAGGTAGGTAATGGTGCTAATGTGGAACCAAGTGCTCCCAGAGGAGCTGCGTGGCACTGCACAATCACCATCAGCTTTTCCAGTTATGTTTCAAATTAGGCCTGATGATAATAATGGTCAACTCTATCAGCAATTAACATGGCGTCCAATAGACATTTTGGATTTAAAAAGATTTAAGGAGTCTATTGTCTCTTATGGAATGCACTCATCATTCGTTAAACAGATGTTGAATAATTGGGCTACACAAAATAGAATCATTCCCCAAGATTGGAAGGGACTGATATTAGCTGTGCTAGAAGGTAGCCAGCAATTACAATGGTTGTCATGGTGGAGACAAGAAGCCACAAAATTAGAGCAACAAAATATGGCAAGAGGAATAAATGTCACAACCCACCAAATTCTTGGTGGCGGACCTTATGCTGACATACCGTTACAGACTCAATTTGAAGATATTGTGATAGAACAATGCCGTGTTGCAGCTCTGAGAGCCTGAGATATGGTGACTGAGGCTGGGAAAAGGTTTACTTCATTTACCAAGATAATACAAGATCCTCAGGAAACCTTCTCAGGCTTTTTAGGGAGATTGACTTCAGCTGTGGAGAGAGATGTAGATAACCCTGATGCCAGACAGGACTTGATAAATGCCTTGGCATATGAAAATGCAAGTGCTGAATGTCAAAGGCCAATTAGGCCATTGAAAGCTCGAGGAGCCCCAGTAGATGAATGGATAAGAGAAACAGCTGATATTGGTTTTCAAGAGCATCAGACTAATGTCATAGCACAAGCAGTTGCTAGGAGTCCTAATGAGTGCTTTAAAAATGGTGAACTTGGTCATTTCCAAAGATATCACAAGGCTAAATCCTCCAGAACTTGAAATGATAGGTGCCTGGACTCTGCAGAACATGGTTATAGAAGGGAACGAACGGCTTCTAATGGCAATAGAAAGTTAAGGTCTCCAGGATTTTGTACTCGTTGTGGAAAAGGTAAACACTGGTCCCGGGATTGTAGAGCTGAAATGGATGTCAGAGGTAACCCCTTGCTGGGAATCGAGGGGAGGTGCCTACCGGTTCAGGCCCCCCAAAACCATGTGAACCGTCGTCTGTAACCAACCTTTTAAATTATTATTTAACACTTATTTATTTATTACTACATTCACTTATAACAAACACCAACAATTTCTTAACTATTAATCCTATAAATTCCTACAACCCCTTTAACCTATCCACTAAACCTATTGATAATTATTTTCTTAACCTTTTAGAATGATACGGTCTCTGGGGCAGGTCCTCAGTCGTCAGGAACACAGTCTTTGTTGTAGATTCTTTAACGCACTTAGCAGTCCTTTTTCTGGATCTCTCAGATGCAGGTTCATCAGGGTAAGTTGGTTATTACAGTCTCACCTTAAATAAGGCTTCATGCTTTCTTCTCTGTGGGAGACCCCAGCCGTCTGCAGGCCAACTTACTTCTTTTGAATCAGGAACTCAGCTGCTCTGCCTCAGTCCTTAAAGCCAGGCACAGTTTCCCCTAGGCCACTGATTGGACAGATCAAACCCCTCCAGGCAAAAGCTGAGCCACAGGGTCCAGTCCTTGGCCTTTTGGTGTCTTGCTCAGGCTTTCTTTGCTCACCGGCTTCTTTCTGCTTCAGGGAGAGAGCTGGCCATCAATGGCCAGCCCTTTTTTCATCAGGACTCTTGGAGCTCTCTAGCATCAGGGGCCTCTTCCCTCTCTGGGCTCCATGCACTGTCCTTAAATAGGAGGAACTCTGTTTCAGCTTAATTTGGGCTCCGCCCACTTAGCAGCTGAAAACAATGTCAGGCCAGATACTTTGTTTCTTCAAGTCTATTAAGTCTTTCCTGTGTTTCCTGACTTCAACCTTGTTTTTCAATCTATTAAGTCTTTCCTGTTTTTCCTGACTTCATCCTGATAATGCTCTTCATGCCCCGAATTAAGAGACAGTATCAGAAACCCCTATATATTTTCTAAATCTAATTTATCTAACCCCTACAGTCGTCCATCATCCAACCAGAGGCAAACAGGCAGGAAGAACAATAACTATTGCTGATCTTTTACAGGCTACTGAAGGTACTACAGTTTTAGATTTGACCACAGATCAATCTAAAACATTATCCAAAACAGATGAATGCTATATGTTAACCACTGGTATTTATGGTCCTTTACCATCAGGGACAATATAATTAATATTTGGAAAAAATGGATTAACTTGTCAAGGATTCTTTATTCATCCAGGTATTATAGATGGAGACTTCAAGGAAGAAATTAAAATTATGACATCCATATGGAAAGAGATGAGAATTAATGCAGGGGACAAAATTGCCCAACTGCTGCTGTTTCCTTACACCAAGGGCAAGTTTGTTCCAATAGACACAACAGGAGCAGTTGAAAATACTGGAAAACGTGTATATTGGCAAACAATGGTGAGTGATAAGAGACCAAAATTAAAAATACAAATGAATGGTATTGAAATAGAAGGATTACTTGACACAGGAGTGGATATCACTGTCCTCTCACGTGAGTATTGGAACCCAAACTGGCCACTTCAAAGGGTTCCTACACATTTTATAGGAATTGGTAAATTATCAACTCACTTATAACTAGAGTTTATCCACATAGTACAGGATAACTATCCTACAACCAACAGACTGAAAGGAACAGGAACATACAGTTTGTTACCTGTTAGTGGGACATTTTGCCCTAGTAGAGCTGCCATTTAGGCCCCCAGTGCAAGAGGAAGCTCTTAACCCTCATGTGGCTGCTGAACTGAAGGGGGCTGATATGTTGGATCACCCCACACCAGAGGAGTAGGATAGGCGGGAGAAGGGGGAGAGGGTAGGGGGATGGGACCAGGAGGGGTGAAGGGAGGGGATTGTGATGGAGATGTAAATTGAAGTAATAAATACACATTGAAAAAAAGAAAGAAAGAAAAGAAAAACCAGGTTGGCCTGGAATCTGAGATTTACCAGCTTCTGCCTCCTGAGTGTTAGGTCTCAAGGCATGTACCACTATTCTGCTTCTGCAAGCTCTAACTGGGGAAGAAAACAATATAGAATAAGAAATATGAATCATTTTAGCCTGAAGTCAGCATCATAGGAAATGTGTTGATTAGATGTAGAATATAGAAGTGTCAATATCTGTTTCTCATGTAGAAAATGTTAATTTCACATGTTTCAGCCTAATATTATAAGGCATTAATAAACCACAAAGCAAAAAATATGTTATACTTGGACATCAAACAGGAACTGATATTTGTTTAAAGTTTGCAGAAGCTTTGATTTGAGTAGTTTTACTCCTTGATTGTATTTTGAACTGAAAAAGAAATGGAATGTAAAGTGTCCTCTGACATTTGTAAGCATTAAATAAGATTTGTTTGGCACAAGAGACACTTTCAAAATTTCCTACATCCAAAAAAAAAAAAACCCATCATGAAATGGTAATGTAAAGGGATCTTGTGATTATTTGAGCATTTTTAAAAATTGAAAGCAATGCATGGTGAAGAGGAAGCCTGGGTAATATCTCTTCTTTGGAAGTGCAACAGGCATAGAAAGCATCAGCCATCAACGTAAAACCAAGGATATTAAAGCAACCCCACCCCCAAAGGCTCTACTCATCACATGCTAAAAACCTCAATCTGTTGATCAGACATATGGAACACACTTTACCACTGATCTTTCCGAAAGATCTGCCCATGAAGGAAAATAATGCAACTCACTAAAATGATCACCACAAACAAAGAAAAGGCACCCAGTTCAGGTCTCACAACTCCCAAGAGGAGCAATAGGTGAGATAGGAAATCACTTCTCTGGTTTTAAGTTTGAACTGTTTCACAACACAATTATCCATATACCCCTCACCTTGACTCATCAATTGTCAAATAGTTTATAATTTGTTCTCTCTTCCTTCGTTTCCTCCCCTTGCCTCCTGATGCCCCTATTTTATCTGTTCTGATTGCCATAAGTAAGCAAAGGCATCCATTAAGGATTTTTCAAGGATTGTGAATTATTTTTTTCTGTAATCTGTGAATCTTTCCTGTCTCTTAGGTTAACTATCTTGGCAAAGATTCATGGAAAGATTCTACCATGGGGATAGTCAGTCTACAGGTACTCTATCTTAATCCAGTCCATTCCATATATCAGAGTTTGTAAGTTCCATTTTTTAAGAAATAGAAAGTAGGGTTGTCATTTACACTCAGAACTCATGTAAGACAACAATCTATTCCCTGGATACACTCCATAACAAAACAAAGTCCCAACAATTTCACATTAAGAAGGGAAAGGATTGCATTTCCTTCTCCCATCACAGTGAGTTTAACTTTCACAACACACCCTTTGGAGGAATTGAAGTGTTTCTTGGGCCTGCTCTGGAATCCTCTGCTATTACTTGCCTTCCTTCTAGTGTTTCCCTCTACTCCAGTGTGTCCCTCTACTCTCCAGATCATCCTGAGCAAAGCTACCTGTTCAGGCCTATGTTGAACATGTCATTCATTTTCCTGGCCATAAATTTTTACCCATCCCATGCCCAGAAGATTTCAAATGTTTCAGTCTAGGACTAAACTATTTAGCTTGTGTGGTCTTGTAGGGCTGCAAAAGCTGTCAAACACCAGGCCACATACCTGTCTTAGTCAGGTTTACTGTTGCTGTGATGAAACACATGACCAAAAACAACTTGGGAAGAAAAGAGTTTATTCATCTTATCCTTCCATAACACAGTTCATCATCAAAGGAAGCCAGGACAGGAACTCAAACAGGGCAGAAAACTGAAAGCAGAAGCTAATCTAGAGATCATAGAGGAGTGCTGCTTACTGGCTTGCTCTCTATGGCTTACTCTGTCTGCTTTCTTATAGTACCCAGGACCACCAGCCCAGAGATGGTACCACAATGTGCTGGGCCCTTCTGTATAATCATCAATTAAGAAAATGCTCCACAGGCCTGTCTATAGCCTGGTCTTATGCAAGCATTTTCTTAATTGAGGCTCCCTCCTCTCAGATCTCTTGTGTCAAGTTGACATAAAACTAGCCAGCACACCACCTGACACTGAGAAGTCAAAATGACAAGAAATGCATGCATTTAATAGGGATCCTAGGACAGTGGTAATATCTGACTGTTTTGATCTACAAAACAACACAAAGATTTTGGTTTTTTTTTTGTTTGTTTTTTTTGTTTTTGTTTTTTCAAGACAGGGTTTCTCTGTGTAGCCCTGTCTCTCCTAGAACTTACTCTGTAGACCAGGCTGTCCTTGAACTCACAGAGATCCACCTGCCTCTACCTCCAGAGTGCTGGGATTAAAGGTGTGTTCCACCATGCCCAGCAATTACAGACAGCTGTGAACTGCCTTTGAGTGCTGGGATTTGAACCCCAGGCCCTTTGAAAGTGTAGCCAGTTCTCTTAACCACTGAGCCATCTCTCTAGCCCAACACAAGGTTTTGGTACAACAGCCATTGTGACAGAAGGTGATATGGATCCACAGTGGTGCTGATGGGAAAGTGGGTGGTCAATGGTCACTGCTGAGAGATGAGGTAATGGAAGTGGTGCTGGTGATGGCACCCTGTGCAACTTTTGTCCTCTCTAACATGATGCCAGTCTTTTTTTAAGTTTTGCCTTCAATTTAGTCTCCAAGTACATTAAGAGTAATTTTTCTAGCTTGGTTTCGGGTTCAGGCCTGTAATTCCAGTCCTTGGGAGATGAAGGTAGAAAGATCAGGATGCGTATCTGAAGCTTTGCAAAAGTGGAAATCTTTGGCTACATCATGAGTTCAAGGCCAGCCTGGTCTACGTGAGAACATGTCTCAAAAAAGTCAGAACAAAAACATGATAAGCAACACTAAGTTAATGCAAATATTTACTAATAGCATGGCTAATTCTAGCCTGGCCCACCATTAGCTGACCCTTCTCATCAGTACTATTGCCTGTTGGAGTACACCGAGTGACTGTTGTGTCTCTGTCCTTCCTCACCTACCTAAGCCATTCTCTGATGGCCAGTTAGCTGGGCAGGAAGTGGAAGGAGAAACTTCCTGGGAAGGAGAAAGAAACTCCGGAAAGAAGAATGAGGAATGCCTTTTCTCCAGAAGACATGACAGGAGACTGATGTGACTATGGGCCTAGAAGGTATAGATAGCCACGAGGTTGGATGGGGCAAAAATTCATCACCATGGTCTCTGTGTCATCCAGGTTCTGCTTGCAGTCTCTGTTGCCCTTGTTCTATTCTTGTTTTTAGTCTCTCTCTTTAGTGTGTGTGTGTGTGTGTGTGTGTGTGTGTGTGTGTGTGTGTGTGTG
>CAJQZJ010032130.1:7997873-8029028 GCA_907164525.1 Lophiomys imhausi
GTGTGTGTGTGTGTGTGTGTGTGTGTGTGTGTGTGTGTGTGTGTGTGAGAGAGAGAGAGAGAGAGAGAGAGAGAGAGAGAGAGAGTCAGACAGAGACAAGGAGAGACAGGAGTCAGAAAAAGAGAGACTGGCACAGACATACAGAGAGAGACAGGAGACAGAAAAAGACAGACTGACACAGACATACAGAGAGAAAGGGAGAGAAAGAGGGAGAGAAAAAGCACATGAGTGTGTGTCTTTGTAGAGTTGGAAATCAGACGCAACCTCCGTTGTTGGTCCTCACTTTCTACTTTGTTTTGAAGCAGAGTCTCTCTTGTTTTCCCACTGTGTCCACCAGGTTAGCTGTCCTGCAAGCTTTCAGGATTCTCCTGCTCTGCCTCCCGGTTCCCGGCAAGAGCACTAGCATCATATGTACTTGCTGCTGTGTCTGGCTTTTACATGGCTTCTGAAGAGTTGTACTCACGCTCTCACATCTGCACGGCAAGTACTTTACCTACCCAGTCATCTTCCCTGCCCGTCTCCCTCTGCTCTTCCAGCTCTAGTCCCACTTGTTGGAAGCCTATCCCTCAGTTAGGCCAAGTTTGAAGCTTTTGGGGACATTTAACATTTGTTCTTCTCTTCCTTCCACTTGGAATGAACCTCCTGTTTTTGCTTCATAGCTGGCTGTTATGAAGCCAAAGTTAGTCCTAAGAAACCTTCCCTAGACAGATGGCTGCCTATTCCAATGTTTCTCCTCCCTATTCTACTACAATTGTTTGGGTGCATGCTTATGTAGGAGCACATATAGGGAGGCACATATGTGTTGGTGTATGCATGTATGTGTGCATGCATGTGGAAGCCAAAGATCAACCTCAAGCATCATTCCTCCTTGATTTTTTGGGAGGTTTTTATTTTATTTTGTTAGAGTTGTGGTCTTTGGGCTGACCTCAGACTCACAGAGGTCTGTCTACCTCTGCCTCCTCAGTGCTGGAACTAAAGGTGTATACCACTATGCCTGGCACCTTGATCTATTGAAATGGAATCTGTCTCAGTTGGCCTGAAGCTTGTAGATTGGGTTAGGCAGGCTGGCCAGTGAGCCCCAAAGATCCACTTTTCTCTTCCTCTCCTGCACTGGAATTATAGGCAGTACTGTACTCCACCAATGTTGGGGACCAACTGAAATCCTCATGCTTGTGTGACAACCACTTTACCTTTACAAATACCTACCACAACATTCTTTTTTTTAAAAAAAATATTTACTTTATTTTTAATTATGTGTGTTTGTGTTAGTCTCTCTCTGTGTGAAGATGCCTATGAAGGCTAGAAGAATAATCCCCCTGGAAATGGAGTTACAGGAGTTTTTGAGACACCTGACACATGATGGAAACCAAACTTGGGTCCTCTGCATGAGCAATATGTGCTTTAGTTTGTATCTTCAGAACTTTCATAGGAGCCGGGTGTGGCTGTTGGTACCTGCAACCCCATAGTTTGAGAGACAGAAACAGCAGAATCCTGAAGCTTGCTGGCCATTTAGCTTAGACAAATTGATGAACTTTGGGTTTGATGACAGATCCTGTCTCCAAAATAACATGGAGAACAATTGAAGAAAACACCAGATGTTGACATCTGGTCTCTATTATGTGTACACATATGCATGCACACCCAAAACACATGTATATGCACTTACAACAGCAAGTATATCATACACACACACATACACACACACACACACACACACACTCATACATACACATAATATATATGTATTTCTAATATATTTATGACACTCCTTTGAGAAGCCCATGTCTTTCCCTGTACACCTTTCTAATCGCAATAAAGTCCAAACTCTGATTCATAGAGGCTCATCCTGAAATTTATTCTTGTGTCAAAACCAATGATTTATCTCTACCTGCATTGAGGTATTTAAAAGATTAAAGGAACTTCTCCAGTTGCTGAGGGCAATGGTATGGAACTGTGCCTCTATCCCTGCTGCTACTGACATGAGGACCAATGCTTTGAGCATCTTTTCAATTACTTTACTTGGAGGTGGAGCAGAGCATCCCAGACAAAGTATACTGGAGGACACTGAACAAACATGCTTTAGTCTGAAATGTAGGATGCAAGTCTCCCTTCAGATCCAGATTCCCAGTGAATTCAAAAGCACACAACAACTTATCAATATGATGTACAACATACATGGGAAAGTATAAGTTAGTAACAATTTAATGAAAACATTTTTAAGACCCTATACTGAACATAAAGACATCAAGGAAGGGGACTTATTGTAGCTATAGAGTTATTGCTTAGCATCCACAGACCTGAATTCCATCTCCACTCTTCATAAAACATACATATTATAAACTTGCCGTCCCAGAACCTGAGATTTCTCTTCCTCCTTCAACTTAGGGGGATTCAAGTTTAGGTTGAAGGCCAGTCTGAGCTACATCTATAATGAGTGGAGAGGTTTGCCATGTTCATGTATTTGAATTTGAAGACACTCTGTATTGTTATAGTCATTTATAAACTCAGCACCATCAGTGTAAAAACTCCAGCTATTACATTTTATAGAAAAATATTCAAAAGTATTGTTTAATGGACAACAAATAGAAATGTTATGCTTGCTTTCAAAATGTTTACACTGTATTAAGTCAACAGATGACCATACTATGTACTATAGTTCAAGTGTCAGAAAAGCATTTAGGAGAGACATATATTCTAACTCATAGTATTTTTTAGTTAAAAAAAGGATATCATTTGGTCATGGCTCTTATTTGGTAAGGGGCATCAATATATCCTAGTTTAACTGTACAATACATGCAGACTTGGACATAGGGCTCCTGTTCTTCTTGTCTGGTTTTCTTCTTCCTGGTGAACAGCTGACATTCTCCTAATTTCATTTTCTTTTTTTCTTTGGTGATGTGTCTAGCTGTGAAGTGTTTTCATGTATCATTCTAGGGTTAGTTGAGATCTCAGTATCTGTAGATTTATTTCTTTCAGCAGATTTGAAAATGAATAATCATTTTCTGTCTTCAAATGCTGATTTTCTATATTATCTCCTTCCTATTAATCTCTGAGACTACAATTAAATGTTTCTGCCTACTCTATGGCACTTACAATTTTTCAGAACATTTTATTCTTTTGTCTTTTATTGCTTCTTTCTACAAAATTTCTTCTTGCTCATTAATTATCCTTTCAGCTCTGACAACCATTCACTGAACTCTAAGCTTTGATATTAGTGTTTTTCCTCTTGAAATTATATTTAGGTTTTTTATCTATTTTTTCATACTTCAAGAATCTCTGAGTTTTAACATGTTGGCTTGTGCACACAACCTCAGAACTTAAGAGGCTGAGATAGGAAAATCATGAGTTCAAGGTTTGCCTGAGCTATATGTAGAGACTGTCTAAAAACAAACAAGCAAACAAAAACCCAGCGAGTGTCTTTCTGTCCCTTCTTGAAATGATTAGAATTGATTTTCAACTTCCAGATATAGGTGATTTACATTCTGTGATCCAATAGTTCATGATGTTGAGTACTGGTTGGCCTATTTTTTAAAATCAGCTTTTAGGAATGTCATAATCTATAATCTATACAGCTAGCTACATCTATCTTGTTTTTCCATGTATTTAGTTACTTTGGCTTTATACTGTGTTAAAATATTTTTAGAAAGTTTATAGAAAATATTAACTTTTTAAGGTAAACTTATATGTATTAACAATTAAATATAATTTCAATCCACTTTCTGAGCCTTCAGTTTTTCTGGGTCACTCTAATTACTAGAAGCTACATCTGTCTGTGCAAGGTCAGAGTTCCTACCTCACCTATGCCCTGTGATGTAGCCTTCCTGGGTTGAGGCCAAAACAGAGAAGGACTTAACAAATTGTTACTCTTGCCAAAATTTGAGTTCTGATTTTAGTGTTAAAACATTTCATTGATGCTAAAGGCAAAAGTCAATTTCAGAGTCTCTTCTGGATGGACAAATACAGAGCAAAAATAAATTAAAATTTGGCTTGCATCTCTGAGTTTCCTTCCATTCCTTTTTTATACATTAGTCAACTGTAATTCTCCCTTGTTTGTTAGCCCCTTTGAAGGTTATAAAAGATTTTTAAAAAGTATTTCAACTTTACACTGATTTGAACAGTCTAATGTAAGATTCCAAAGGAATCTTGTTCTATTTTTCCTCATACTCCACACTGATTATGTGCACTTCTTTTCATTTCATCAGCAAAGACATAAAGCCCTTCCTTTAGCGACTAAACGACAGCAAGAGGCCTTTAATCAATGCCCCTGTATGCTTGGGTGCCCCCTTGAATTCTGGGTTCCTGAGCCTTGGCACAGCAGATACTTTAGGAATAATTCCTTATTGTGAAAGAAGAGGCAAACTGTCCCGTGCACTGTAGAAAGAACGTTAGAGTATCTTAACCTCCACTCACTTCCGTTCTTCTCAGTGCTAATGACAAGCAAACATTTATTCTGGGAGAAGGTATTTTCAAAAGTTTCTTGTGAGACAAAAAAAAAAAAAGCTCCTCTGAGAACCACAGTTTGAATCCATCCACTACACAGGGGTAAAGAGTAAAGGTTAATAAGTTTATTAATTTATTACATAATACATTAATAAAAATTGTAAATCCAAGAACAAAAGTTTAAGTTCAATGAAAGAAAATTTGAATGGATGAGACTTCAGTAAAAAATATTTTTTTTCAATGATGCACTAGTCTTTCAGAATAAGTGTGTGTGTGTTCACAGATTCACACATCCATGTATGTTGTAAGTACTTATCATACAAAGTTATTTCATGGCTCTACAAAAAGTATTCAAATCTCTTAGGAAGTTATTCAAAAGTGCTTTCGTTTATTTCTGGTGCAGAAGCTGTTACTGTTCAAATTCTTTTTTTTAATTATTTTTAATTTTTTTCAAGTTGCATCTCAATCAAAGTCCCCACCCTCCCTCATCCATTTCTCTGTTCTTTCCTTCTCCTCGGAAGAGGGAAGCCCCTACACATCAAACCCCCTCAGTTCATCAGTCATGAGAGGGCGAAGAGCTTCCTATTGAACTGGGGCTTAATATGGTGGGCCATCTAGTATAAGGTGTTCAACTAACAAGCAACAGGGTCCATGACTCACTGCCGGGTGGAATTTTTTCATAGGATAGTTATGCTAGGTTCCTGCCTATTTAGGTCTGTGGGTTTTAAGATGGTTGTCTTATGCTATATGGTTAGTATCCACTTATAAGAGAGTACATACCACGTGTATATTTCTGGGTCTGAGTTAGCTCACTTAGGATGATTTTTTTCTAGTTTCATCCATTTGGCTACAAGTTACATGATTTCCTTGTTTCTGATAGCTCTGTAGTATTCCATTGTATAAACATACCACAGATTTTTTTATCCCGTGTTCAGTTGAAGGACATCTGGGTTGTTTCCAGTTTCTGGCTATTATGAATAAAGCTGCTATGAACATTGTTGAGGCAATATCCTTGTGATGTGGTAGAGTACCTTTTGGATACATACCAAGAAGCTGGATGACTGGGTCTTTATGTAGAACTATTTCCGATTTTCTAAGATAATGCCAGATTGATCTCCAAAGTGGCTGTACAAGTTTGCATGTCCACCAACAGTGGAAGAGTGTTCCTCTATCTCCACAGCCTCGCCAGCATGTGCTATCTCTTTGGTTTTTGATCTTAGTCATTCTGACAGGTGTGAGATGGTATTGCAGAGTCATTTTGAGTTGCATTTCCCTGATGACCAATGATGTTGAGCATTTCTTCAAGTGCCTCTCTGTCTTTTGAGATTCCTCTTTTGTGAATTCTCAATTTAGCTCTGTACCTCATTTTTTTGATTGGATTATTTGATTTGTTGGTGTTAAATTTCTTGAATTCTTTTTATATTTTAGATATTAGCCCTCTGTCAGATGTGGGGTTGGTGAAGATATTTTCCCAATTTGTAGGCTGCCATTTTGTTCTAATGACAGTGTCCTTTGCCTTGCAAAAGCTCTTCAGTTTCATAAGGTCCCATAAGTCCCAACAGACTGTTGTTCTTAGAGCCTGAGCTATCGGTGTTCTGTTCAGGAAATTGTCTGCTGTGCCCATGCAATGAGTTTGAGGTTTTTCCACTTTCTCTTCTATTAGATCTAGTGTGTCTGATTTTATGTTGAGATTTTTGATCCACTTGGATTTAAGGTTTTGTGCAGAGTGATAAATATGGGACTATTTGCATTCTTCTACATGTTAACATCCAGTTAGATTAGCTCCATTTGTTAAGGATACTTTACTTTTTCCATTGTATGGTATTGACATCTTTGTCAAAAATTAACTGTGTGGGTTTATTTCTGGGTCTTCTATTTGATTCCATTGATCAACTGGTCTGTTTCTATACCAGTACTATGCTGTCTTTATTACTATTGCTTGAGTGAGTTACCAGTCTCAGTGTTTTCTAGGAAAACACTGATGTAGGCTGCATTTGCAATCAGTCTCAGGTCCTGATCACACTGCTGTGGCTGGGTTTGGCTGCTGTCACTTAGGTATTGTGTGTACTCTGTGTCTGTGCCGACATGTTGGGAACCCTGGAAAGAAATTCTCACTGACCTTTGCACTCTCCTTGTCTTGTTGTTCTTCCCAGGAAGGTGAGTAGGTCCATGTGGAGGAGGCTGGAACTCAGGGAGACAGGCAGGGCTGCTGACCTGTGACTGGATCCATGGACCAGATCTGTTTGTGACTCAGGCCCAATGCCCCTCTCTAGATGGGTAATAGAGCCGGCTGATCTCAGGTAGTAGTCCTGGGGCCTGAGTGCGCTGTTTGGCATGGTGGTGACCAGTCTCAGCTACTCTCATTCACCCAATACTGAGAGACTGTGCTCTATGGTCAGTGCCATCTTGGAATCTCTTCATTGACTTTTTCCTGTTCAAATTCTTAATGCCATTTCATCAATTTTATTTTTTAAAAATAATTATTTATTACTTTAGGTTACCTCTCCATCACAGTGTCCTCTTTCCACCCCTCCCAGTCCTGCCCTCCCACCCTCTACCCGCCTATCTCTTCCATCCCACTCCTCCAGAGTGGAGTGTCCCTACATAACAGTCCCCTGCCCCAGTTCAGCAGTCATATGAGGGCCAAGAGCCTCCTCAAACACTGGGGGCCTACAAGGCAGTACCACTAGGGAAAAGGATCTCATTGACAGGAAAAAAAGTGCATTCATTGTAATTTGGTTATCCTGTACTATATGGCTAAAATCTGGCTATAAGTGAATAGATGCCATGTTCATTTTTCTGAGTCTGAGTTACCTCA
Organism: Lophiomys imhausi; assembly: GCA_907164525.1. Taxonomy (NCBI): domain Eukaryota; kingdom Metazoa; phylum Chordata; class Mammalia; order Rodentia; family Muridae; genus Lophiomys; species Lophiomys imhausi. The sequence goes on from CAJQZJ010032130.1 coordinate 8,005,132, forward strand.
CTCAGGATGACGTTCTCTAGTTCCATCCATTTGGCTGAAAATTGCATGATTTTGTTGTTTCTGATAGCTGAGTAGTGTTCCATTGTGTAGATGTATCACAGTTTTTTAATCCATTCTTCTGTTGAGGGACATCTGGGTTATTTCCAGTTTCTAGCTATTACAAATAAGGCTGCTATGAACATAGATGAGGAAACTTCCTTGTGATTCGGTGAGGAATTATTTGGATGTATACCCAGAAGTGGTATGGCTGGATCCCGAGGCAAAGCTACTCCAAGTTTTCTAAGATATTGCCAGATTGACCTCCAATTGTTGCAAAAGCCTGCACTCCCACAGGCAATGGAGGAGATTTCCCCTTTCTCCACAACTTTGCCAGCATGTGCTGTCATTTGAGCTTTTGATCTTAGGCATTCTGACAAGTATGAGATGGAATCTCAGAGTACTCTTGAGTTGCATTTCTCTGATGATTAAGGATGCTGAGCATTTCTTCAAGTGTCTCTCAGCCCTTAGGGATTCCTCCTTTGTGAATTCTCTGTTTAGCTCTGTTCCCGATTTTTTAATTGGATTATTTGGTTTCTTGGCATTTAATTTCTTGAGTTCTTTGTAAAATTTGGATATTAACCCTCTGTTAGATATGGGGTTGGAGAAGATTTTTTTTCCCAATCAGCTGCCGTTTTGTTCAAATGACAGTGTCTTTTGCCTTACAGAAGCTTTTCAATTTCATGAGGTCCCATTTATTGATTGTTGGTCTTAGATCCTAAGATGTTGGTGTTTGGTTCAGGAAGTTGTCACCTGTTCCTATGAGTTAGAGGCTTTCCCCCACTTTCTCTTCTAATAGATTTAGGGTGTCAGGACTTATGTTAAGGTCTTTGATCCACTTTGACTTAATTTTTGTACAAGGTGATAAGTATGGGTCTAATTTCATTCTTTTACAAATGGACATCCAGTTGGATCAGCACCATTTGTTGAAGATGCTGTCCTTTTTCCATTGTACGGTTTTGGCTCCTTTATCAAAAATTAAGTGACCATAGGTGTGTGGGTTCATTTCTGGGTGTTCATTTCGATTCCATTGATCCACTGGTCTGTTTCTATACCAGTACCATGCTGTTTTTATTACTGTTGCTCTGTAGTACAGCTTAAGATCAGGGATGGTGATACCTCCAGATTTTTTTTTTTTTTTTTTGGTGCAGGATTGATTTAGCTATTTTTGGTTTTTTGTTATTCCATATAAAGTTGAGAATTGCTCTTTCCAGGTCTATAAAGAATTGTGGTAGTATTTTGATAGGAATTGCATTGAATCTGTATATTGCTTTTGGTAGGATGGTCATTTTTATTATGTTGATCCTACCTATCCATGAGCATGGGGGTTCTTTCTATCTTCAGATGTCCTCTTCAAATTCTTTCTTCAAGGACTGAAGCTCTTGTCATACAAGTCTTTCACTTGTTTGGTTAGAGGTACCCCTAGGTATTTTATATTGTTTATGGCTATTGTGAAGGGTGTTGTTTCCCTGATTTCTTTCTCAGCCCATTTATTTGTTGTATAAAGAAGGACTTCTGATTTTTTAGAATTAATTTTGTATCCAGCCACCTTGCTGAAGGTGTTTATCAGCTGTAAGAGTTCTCTGGTGGAATTTTTGGGGTCACTTATGTACACTATCATATCATCTGCAAATAGGGACAATTTGACTTCTCCGTTTCCAATTTGTATCCCCTTTATTTCCTTTAGCTGTCTTATTGCTCTAGCAAGAACTTCAAATGCTATGTTGAAGAGATATGGCGAAAGTGGATGTCCTTGTCTTGTCCCTGAGTTTAGAGGAAATGCTTAAAGTTTCTCTCCATTTAATTTGATGTTGGCTACTGACTTGCTGTCTATCGCCTTTATTATTTCTAGCTATGGTCCTTGTATGCCAGTTCTCTCCAGGACTTTTAGCATGAAGAAGTGTTGGATCTTGTCAAATGCTTTTTCAGCATCTAGTGAGATAATCATTTGGTTTTTTTCTTTCAACTTGTTTATATGGTGAATTACGTAGATGGATTTTCTTATGTTGAACCATTTGAGCATTACTGGGATGAAGCCTACTTGATTACGGTGTATGATACTTTTGATGTGTTCTTGGATCCGATTTGCCAGTATTTTATTAAGTATTTTTGCATCTCTGGTCATGAAGGAGATTGGTCTGAAGTTCTCTTTCTTTGTTATATCTTTGTGTGGTTTAGGAATCAGGGTGACTGTGGCCTCATAGAATGAGTTTGGCAGTGTTCCTTCTGATTCTATTTTGTGGAAACATTTGAAGAGTATTGGTATTAGCTCTTCTTTGAAGGTCTGGTAGTATTCTGTGCTGAAACCATTTGGCCCTGAACTTTTTTTTGGTTGGGAGGTTTTTAATGACTGTTTCTATTTCCTTAGGGTTTATAGGGTTGCTTAATCTGTTAACCTTATCTTGATTTAGCTTTGGAAGGTAGAATCTGTCAAGAAAATTGTCCATTTTCCTTAAGTTTTTATATTTGGTGGAGTATAGATTTTTAAAGTAGGACCTAAAGAGTCTCTGGATTTCCTCAATGTCTGTTGTTATTTCTCCCTTTTCATTTCTGATTTTGTTGATTTGGGTTTTTCCCCTCTGCCTTTTAGTTAATTTGGCTAAGGGTTTGTCTATTTTGTTGATTTTCTCAAAGAACCAACTCTTGGCTTCATTGATTCTTTGTACCATTCTTTTGATTCTAATTTGTTGATTTCAGCCTTAAGTTTGATGATTTTCTGCCTTCTGCTCCTCTTGGGAATGTTTGCTTCTTTTTTTCCAATTCACCCAGTTTAGCTGTTAATTTGCTAATATGAGCTGTCACAATTTTCTTTTTGAAGGCACTTAGTGCTCTGAACTTTCCTCGTAGCACAGCTTTCATTGTGTCCCATAGATGTGAGTATGTTGTGCCTTCATTTTCGTTGGATTTTAAGAAGTATTTGACTTGCTTCTTTATTTCTTCCCTGACCCTCTAGTCATTCAGTAGAGAGTTGTTGAGTTTCCATGACTGTGTAGGCTTTCTGTTATTTCTGTTGTTGTTGAAGTTCAGGTTTATTCCATGGTGGTCTGATAAGATACAAGGGGTTATTTAATTTTTCTTGCATCTGTTGAGGCTTGCTTTGTGTCCAAATATATGGTCGATTTTGGAGAAGGTTCCTGTGGTGCTGAGAAGAAGGTGTATTCTTTTGTGTTTGGGTGAAACGTTCTGTAGATATCTGTTAAGTCCATTTGGTTCATGACCTCTGTTAGACTCATTATTTCTCTGTTTGGTTTCTGTCTTGATGACCTGTCCATTGTTGTGAGTGGGTTGTTGAAGTCTCCCACTACTAATGTGTGGGGATAGATGTGTGATTTAAGCTTTAGAAGACTTCCTTTTACAAATGTAGGTGCCCTTGTATTTGGGGCATAGATATTCAATATTGAGATGTCCTCTTGATGAATATTTCCATTAATGAGTATGTAATGTGCTTCTCTATCTTTTTAAATTAACTTCAGTTGAATGTCTATTTTATTTGATATTAAGATAGCTACTCCAGCTTGCTTCCTGAGTCCATTGGAAAACCTCTTCCCAGCCCTTTACTCTGAGGTAGCATCTATCTTTGTTAGTGAAATGCATTTCTTGTATGCAGAAAAATGATGGGTCTTGTTTACTGATCCATTCTGTTAGCCTGTGTCTTTTTATTGGGGAGTTGAGTCCATTGATATTGACGGATATTAATGACCAAAGATTGTTATGTCCTATTATTTTGGCATAGGTGGTGGTTGTGTATTTGTTTTGGTTTAGCTGCAGTGGAGTTTCTTGTTTCCTCTGTATTCTTGGGTGTAGTTATCTTGTCTGGATTGGAATTTTCCTTCTAAAATCTTCTATAGGGGTGGATTTGTGTGTAGATACTGTTTAAATTTGATTTTGTCATGAAATATCTTGTTTTCTCCATCTATGTTGATAGAGAGTTTTGCTGGGTGTAGTAGTCTGGCTGGGCACCTATGTTCTCTCAGGGGTTATATGATATCTTCCCAGGCCCTTCTGGCTTTTAAAGTTCCTGAGGAGAAGTCAGGTGTAATTCTGATGGGTCTGCCATTATATGTTACTTGACCTTTTTCTCTTACAGCTTTTAATATTCTTTCTTTGTTCTGTAAATTTGGAGTTTCAATTATTATGTGGCAAGAGGAGTTTCTTTTATGATCTAATCTGTTTGGAGTTCTGTATGCCTCTTGGAATTTTATTGGCATCTCTTTTTTCAGGTTTGGGAAGTTTTCTTCTATGATTTTGTTGAAGATATTTCCTGGACCTTGAAGTTGGGAGTCTTCTCTTTCCTTTATGCCTATAATTCGTAGGTACCATCTTTTCATGGAGTTCTTGATTTCTTGAATGTTATGGGTGAGAACTTTTTTAGATTTCTCGTTTTCTTTGGATGTTGTACTGATTTCTTCCATCGAATCTTCCATACCTGAGATTCTGTCTTCCATCTCTTGTATTCTTTTTTTGATACTCATGTCTGCAGTTCCTGTTCTCTTCCCTTGATTTTCCACCTCCTGGATTATTTCTGCATGTGTTTTCTTTATTGCTTCCACTTCCAATTTCAAGTCTTAAACAATTTTATTTGTTTTCGACATTTCCTGCCCCACTTTGCTTGTTGCCTTGTCTCTTTCCCATTCATCTTGAGCCACTTTGGCTTGGAGATCTCTAATGGTATTCTCTGTTGCTTTTGCTTGTAAAATTGTGGAATCTTTGAATTCCTTCAGAGATTTAATTTCTTCTTTGAACGACTCTATCATTTTCCAGAGTATAGATTTGTCATCATTTTCATGTGTTTCATCTGTGGTGGAGTGGTCAGAGCTTGCTGTACTAGCATAGCTGCATTTTGTTGCAGTCATATCTCCCTGACTTTTGTCAGATCTGTTCTTTTGCTGACCTTTAGCCATTTGGTTGTTCTTAGCTGTTTGTTCCTGATGCCTTCTAGGCTTGGTGCCTAGAAGGGTGCTTGGTGAAGAAGTCATGTAGCTTGGTGATCTGTCGCTCTCCACAGGCTGGATGGGGCCTTGTGTGGAGATTTTTCTCAGTGTGTCTCCCAGAGCTCACCCCTTCCTGTTGTGTCCCAATTGGGCACTCAGGTGAGGGGTTGTGGTGGTATGTGTTCCTATAGGTTCCTGGGATCCAACTGGTCTTCATATCAATGATGGTGCAGGTTGGCAGGCCACAGACTGTTGGCTGGGGCTGTAGCTCCCCTGGAGCTTATGTGTCAGACTATGTTTATGGTCCTCCCAAGCTGCTCTCAGGGGATTCTCAGGATCAATATGTATATAATAGCCAGAAGCACTGTGATCTGGTACAGTCAATGTTTCCCAGGCAATGAGCAATGGCAAAGGATTGTTTCACTGCTCCCGAGTCAGAGCTGTCTGTGTTGTATCCTGGTTATTCAGCATGTAGCAGCTCTGCTGTTATGCTCCTGGGTGTCCAAGCACAGATGCTGTGGACTCTGGAGGTCCTAAGTTTGGGTGTTGAATCCGCCAGCTGGAAACCTGAAAGGATCCGGCAGGGAGAGAGTACAGTTTCCTGGTGGGAGGCGCCTCAGTGTTCGTGTCTGGTGACTCTGAGCCTTCAGTGTCTATATTTCCAGAACTGAGTTCTTTGTTGTCCCTGCTGGGCAGGCCCAGATGGGCTTGCAGCTGTCTAGATGGTCCCCAGGGCACCTCTGTGCCTCTAGGCCCTAAGCACTAAGCCCTGTAGTCTGAGTCACTCAGGTAGTACACACAGGCCAAGAACTTGCTGCTCCAGGGGTGGAACTATATATGCTGAAGATCTGGTTTCCCACCAGGCAGAGCAGGCACTAGCAAAGTTGTCTGATATTAACCCCACAACCCATCTATGGCTTGGACCCAGTGGAATTCCCAGCAGCCTTCCAACCCTGTCACCCTCCTTTCAGCCCCTTCTGATCTCACGGCTGGATCAATTTGGCTGCTGAAGCAATTGGGGCTGCTGTCCTCCAAGTCCTGGAACACTGCACTAATGGCAGCCTGGTAGTCCAATGCCAGATGTATCCTGCTGCTCTGTCTAGCTGCAGTGTTCTTCCCAGTGACTACAAATCCAATAGAGGGGGCTGTATGTCCAACAACCCTCTGGGCAAGCTCAAATATGCTTGCATCTCCCAGACCGTTGCTCTGCTATGGTCTCTCTGCTGTCCCACAGCTCAGAACATGCTGTGGCTTGCAGCCACGATGGTTCTGCTGAGAATATATCTGTTCCTGAGGCTCTACCAATCTTCCCCTTGGTGTGCCTGCATGAAATCTGGGAGCCCAGGAGGCTGGTGAGTAACCCTGTCTGGGGTTGGGAGCTGCTAGCTGGGTATTTGAGTGGCTCATACCCAGGTCCCTCTCCTGGTAATGATTCTCCTGCTTCCCGGAGTCAGCAGCTTCTGAAGTTTCTGCTGGTCTGTTTTTTTCTGAGAGTCTGAGAGAGGAGAGTCTTGCCCAGGGACTCTTATTAGTCCCTGGGTAGCTGAGTGAAACCCAGTGGGTTTGCAACACTCAGATTATTGCTCAGCGTCTTATAACTCTGTGGTATTATAGCTGTTTTCCCCACATTCAAAATGCATCTGTGTGGGCTGCCGCCATCTTGGATCCCCCCCTCTCATCAATTTTCTGTTCAGCACTTAAATTACAGTTACATCAACTTGTCTTATCTTCAAAACTTTTACTGTTGTAGAGCTTTCTGCTATATCATTTCCCTGTGATGCTTTTATACTCTCTCTTTACCTGAGCTCACCTTGTAGATCTCAGATTGTCATTTCTTCAAATAAGCATTTTGTTGGATGGATGGCTGGCTGGCTGGATGAAACTGTTTGAATCCTAAGTTGAATACTCTCTTAGGTGACACACCATTTCAAGATCTTCTTTGAAAATCAAGGTAAGCTGAATAAAATAACCTCAAATGATACCAATTGCTCTTTTCTCTATCAAGGCACTTCATCACTTTCTCTTGATTTGCTGAGTCCCTCAAACAAAGATCCAGGCAATATCCACTGATCATCCATTAAGAGTTTTCTGCTCATGTTTTCTTCTGTAATTGAACCCTTAGATGGCTATACTGGCTGGTCAAACTGTGCTTCCTGAGGAGATTAAAAGAAAACCAACTTCCTCCCTTTTCTTTATTCCTACAAGTTATACTTTCAAATTACATGTAGACACCACACATGTAAAATTTCTCAAGAGGAATGTGTTTCAGTTTTTTTGTTTGTTTGTTTGGGTTTTTTAGGCTTTTTTCAAGACAGGATTTTTCTATGTATCCTTGACTGTCCTGGACTCACTTTGTAGACCAGGCTGGCCTTGAACTCATAGAAATACACCTGCCTCTGCCTCCTGAGTGCTGGGATTAAAGGCGTGCACCACCATGCCCAGCTGAGTGCAGTTTTTTGTTTTTGTTTTTTAAATAAAAAAAAAATTAGTCTGAATTCAAATTTCTTTTGTGTTCAGGGCCAGAAGGCTAAGTGTTAGGATTTCTATTCAACTTCTCTTCTAAGATTTTAATGTATTGATGCTTCTGGTTTATGGTAAAGGTGAGTTTAAAGTCTTCAAATCTAAGTTGAAGGAATTTTGCTGAGCTCTACCGAAATCACTAGACATTTTCTCTAACCTGCTTCCTGACAGTGGATAAACATTCGGCTATTTGTGGACAGTAGGAAATAGTGTTTTTTTTTTTTTTTTTTTTTTTTGGTTTTTCGAGACAGGGTTTCTCTGAATATCTCTGGCTGTCCTGGACTCGCTTTGTAGGCCAGGCTGGCCTCGAACTCACAAAGATCCGCCTGCCTCTGCCTCCCAAGTGCTGGGATTAAAGGCGTGCGCCACCACGCCCGGCAGGAAATAGTGTTTATTTGCTGTATTTGTCTATCACTCCCACTGTGATTGAGATGATGAAAGATAGAATGCTAATTTTAACAAAAGAGCGCTTGAACTGACGAGAGCATAGTAGAAAATATTCTGAAAGAGTATACTGTCTTTTGTGCATACGGTTTGTCTTCATTATTTTGATCAGACTATGAGAAACAGATGTGAGATGCCTGTCTCTTTCTCTGGGGAGAAATAATTCTACTAATGAAATCCAGATTATGCTTAAACAGATAACCAAAAAATTAAAATTTATGGCATCAAACTGATCTTGGCATGTGATGTTGTACTTGAAGCAGCTGAGAATCATGAGCATGGGAGAAATATCAGATACCCTAAAAAGAGGGAAGATACTTGAATTGTATACCCCTGAAATTTTGAAAAGAGGCCCGAGGAGGAAAATCTTGAAACAAAAAGTCTAATTCTTATTTTGTCAACATGAATAATGCATGCAGCATTAATCAAGATGTAACTGGGAAATCACCTGGAAATTATGGCTCAGTCATGATGGAGTGAGTCATCATCATCTCCCAAGTGCACACGATGAACAGATATGCAATGGGGAATGCTAGTCAGGGAATGAGAGCTTCAGCTTTTAACGTTGTTCATATTAATGTCATTTAAAAAAGCAAGTTCTAAGTCAAACTGAGTGAGAGGCAGAAAGATCCTATATCAACCTTCAGACACACACCACAGTGGTACTTGTGTTGTGATCAGTGAATGCAAACTGACATGCTACAGTAGCCCAAAGTCCACAATCCGCATCAAGATTCACTCTTGATGCTGTGCACTTCATGAGTTTTGATTTATGTATAGCATAATTGGCTCACTGTGGTATCACACATGGAAGTTTCAAGACCTCCCAAATTTCTCACCTACCTACTTATTTCTCCCTCCAGTAACTGAAGTCTGTTCTGTATAAAATTTTATAACATTTCGGCATTCTTTCATTAGTGTTACCAGATATACTGCCCTTCATCCATTTACTTTAAAGCAATGTGTGTGTTTTTTTTTTTTTTTGTTGCTGTTTTGTTCTTATTTGGAAAGTGGACTTCTTACAGATAACATAGAGGTGGGTCTCACATGCTGATGCACCCTTCCAGTCACATTTTGTTGATATCTTTAGATTGTTGATATTTCAGTTGATTATTGGCAGTTAGATTCATACCTACTTGCTATTGCTTTCTGTATCTTGTCCTTGTTTGTGTGTTCTAGAATTTTCTACCTTTTATGGTTTTAGTTGAAAACTTTGTAGATCTCTTAACCTGGGTTAGTCACTCTGATGAAGTACTAGAGGCAGACTGCATTGTAATGGAAGGAGTTTCACAGAGTCTCATGTTAGGCAGTCAGGTCTACACAGCACAGTGCTCATTCTGGTAAAATTATGTGACATGGTTTTATTTCCCTTCACTCAAAGGCTAATGCTCATGTTTTTATTAACTATTTTTAGTGCTTCTAGTCCTTTTAGTGGCCTAGATTTTCAATATACATTATAAAATCTAATAACAAAAAAATACAAGCCCACTTTGTAATAACTACTGACCACAGACAGGGACCTTATATTAACAAAATGGGCCTGGTTCTTCCTTCTTGTCTTATATCATTGTTGCCTTTGGTTCATCTGACTTATATATTCAAGTATACTTGTTATTATACTTAAACATGTATAATGTTTAAACCTATAGATAGAGGCAGACTTGACTTATCATATTACCTAAGATGAACTTTCTAACTGTTTCCTAATCAACCCCTGCACCTTACATGGGAAAATATGGCTGGAGATGTGTATTTCCCATCGCTCATCTGTTCATGGATTATAGCTGGCTGGACTGTTAGGAGGCCAGACCAGGTAGGAGTATATAGATCACTGTGTGTGACTTGGCCCCAACCCTTCTCCCTGTCTCTCTCTGTTTCATGTCTTCTGTGAAGTGCTCCCCTTGCCCTATCATAAGCTCCTTGTCAAAGTGTTCTGCTTGAACACACATTAGCCCAGCAGCAACAGGGCTGAGTAACCATGGGCTAACACCCCTGAAACCATGAATCCATATAAAATTCTTCTTCTCTTACATTATTGTCTTAGGTAATTTGTTGCAGTCACGAATAGCTGGCCAATATGCCCTCTGACATGTAAGGATCCTCCTCTGTCTTCAGATTGGAGCTTTAGTTTTTCAGCCTTATTCACAGCAACTGACTCATCATTTAGGTTGGTTTTCTTCTCAGCCTTGGTTTCATGGACCTTTCTGCTTCTCTAAGTTACAATGTTCTCTGTCATATACTTACAGGGGCTGCAGCTTTGTTCTGTGACCTTACTTCTCTAAATTGGTAACCAAGAAGACTTGATCTTTATTATAGGTCTGTAACTTTTTAGGATGGTATGAAGCCTTCTAATATTTTTACATACTGAACCAAAAACTAGAAGTCGGTCATTTCCTTTCAGAAATTCAAGATCATTATTAGTGCATGGGTGGTCTGTACCCATAACAGCAATTAACTTTTAAAAATAAGTTCTCAGGAAAAAGTCATGCTAAAGGCATTTTAAAAAATAAAAATAAAAATTATTGCATTTTAGTCTAACAAAATTTGCACATTTATACTCTAGATGACCTTTCTTCCCCTTATCACATTGTTAAAGAGGGTACTTCACTGAGAACATTAGCACAGCCTCTTTACAGGCTCTGAACAGCCTGCATGAGGCACAGGACACAGCACATGGAAGCATTTGTCTGATCAATCAAGCTGAAACTAGACTTCTAAACTGATAGAGAAGCTGGGCTGGGCTCATTTTCTGAAAACAGTAATTGTTCATCAGGCATTGAATTTATTCCAGCCCAAAGCCTCATAAATGGTAAAATCTTATGTGATCCTGCCACTCATTTAAAGGCATTTAAAGTACCAAGAGGCAAAAACATTAGTGCTGTTTTAGGGGAAGGAAGATTGCATATGGCATCTTAAGTAGTTAGTTCTGTAGTAAGTCATGGTCAGAGCTTCAGGAAACCCAGAGCTCTGAGATAAGGGCTCACTTTATTGAACCTTCTCATCACCCTGACAAAAAGAAGCTTGCCCATGAACAACATACTAAAATGAGATATAACTCTTGGAAATCTCCATGAGTCTGGATAAGCTGCAGAACTGGGGCTCTTTACAAATGAGAATATTTCAGGCTTGTAAAAGAACCTTCTTTTGTGACTCTGTGCAAAAGGGATGAGACTTGACTGTCTGCTGAGCTCTCAAAAGACGGCTTTGGAGGACTGATATTCCTTCTAAGTATCGAGTGGAACAAAAGGACAATAAAGAAAGTAGTGATGTCACTGGAGTAGGAGAACCAGAAGGACTCTGTGAAGATTGTTGGCCAAGAGAATGAGGTTGATGTGACAGGGTTTATACTGACATTGGCTACTGAAAAATTCACTTCTCATACATTATTTATCTGACTACAAATGGACAGGATGTAAAATAGCCAGAATTCAGTGAAATATGTTCTTAATTATTTTCATAGAAAGTAGAGGTGGGAATGATGTGGACTCCCAAGTGCTGGGGCACTGGATCATTGACAGCACCCATTCAAAAAAGATCTTAAAAGAATTCATGGGGAAGGGAAGTAAAAACAATAAATTTAAAGTTAGGAACATATTATGTGTCTGCATTTGTATATACCATGTGCATGTGTCAGTGGAAGCCAAAAGAGGGCATCAGATCCTGTGGAGCAGGAGATACAGACAGTTGTGAGCTGCTTAATATGGGTGCTGGGAACTGAACTCAGGTCTTCTGCAAGAGCTCATAACTGCTGAGCAATTTCTCCATGGGACTACTGACATCTTTTCCAGCATCCCAAATAGCTGTCTCCTTTGTCTCCTTCTCAGGGGAACTGAGTGACTCTCTACACATTATTTTTCATCTCTTCTAAAAATAAATTAATCAGGCTAGAGATATGGCTCAGCCATAAAAGACCAGGCTCACAAGCAGAAATAAGAAGAAATTAATCAGCCTCAGAGATTATATCAGTTTCTTCTTGATTTTTAGTTCTTTTATGAAACACCAAACACTAGAATGCTGTACTTGAAAATCCAAAGAGACTGAGACTTTTTCTTCCTTGTGTGCAAGTATCTTGTACATATCCCTTTGAAACACTGAAGAAATATTCTAAGAAATACTGAAGCTCCAGTGGAAAGGAAAGAAGCATTTGTGCCACATTAAACTCGAAGGGCTGATGGTGATGGAAGAAGTGTATTTATAAAATTTGTATGTGAAAGTTCTGAAAATTAGAGGTAGCTTAAGTCACAGAACTGTGGAACTTAAAATATTAAATCTCTTCCAAGCATTAAATCCCTAGTCCTGACTCTCAAAACTGCAGTGGATCTCAATTCTGGGGACTTTGTTATTAATTAGTTAATTTATGGCATGTGTGTGTATGCTCATGCATATGCATGCATGCTCATGAATATGAGTGTGGGTGTGCCATGCCATCTTTGTGGGAGTCAGAGTAGAACCATGGGTGTCAGCTTTCGTCTTCCACTTTCCTTGAGACCTGGTCTTTGCCAGTGATCTTCTTGCTATGCTCCTTTCTCAGACTCCCATCTTGCATTAGGAGTTCTGGGATTACAGATGAATACTACCACACTGGGCTCTGTGTGTGTTTGAGGGATTCGAACTCCGGTCCTCACATTTGAGCATCAAGTATTTTACCCACTATTGCCCAGATGCAACTTCAGGGATTTGATGTAGAGCATTGGAGAGCAGCTAATATCCAACAGTATCACAGTGTTGATTGGAAGTCTTTCGGCTTCCTGTTGCTTCAGATAGAAATGTAAAGTCTTGATCTGCACATTAATAAAGTTAATGTTGAAAGTTTTTCAGAAGATGTACAGCTTTCTCAACAGCTCTAACTGAGCATCATAACTCTTCCAGTTTTTATCCTGCAGGGTGCTGCAATTTGTGAGCTGACCATTTCCTTATTTGGTCCTACAGTGTGCATCCTAATTTATGCTAAATACAGTTTTCAAAGCAACTAAACTTTGGCACATGCATGTGGAAAACACAGGGTACACCAGGGAGTGCCAATTCACTGGGGTTGAAAGTCACTATTCTGTCAGAATGGGTGACTATTGTTAGCCCTGTTATCTACTGCAATTAAATGAATGAGTGATTTGAATTGAATACTACATTGTACTATAGATATTAAGTCCATATATTACAAATGGAGGAATTTAAGGGACATTTACAAAGCAAGTCATGCCATAACATTTGTTTATTTAGTATTTTAAGTTTCACAAATATGTGATTTAAGACATCACTAATTTTCATGTAAATATTTTATAAACATACTAGCTTTTCCTGGCCTTCACGTTGGTTTCCCCTTTACATTTATTTCATGCAAGCATTTCTCTGCTTTTCTCTAAAGTTTCAATATAATTCAGAAAGTTCCATAAACCTCAGCAAAAGAAACATAAAAGCATTACACACACACCCCCACCACCTTTTTAAGCTGAGGAATGTATTTTATGGGCTCTACCCAGGAGAGTTCATTATTGCAAGGCTGTTTGAGGCACCTACATAATTAACCTGGACCCAATATACTTGTGAAATTATTGCCTTAAGTTCACCTTGGTGACTGTTTGCCATTAAATAAGTGGAATAAATAATTTCTGTCAAAATGTGGACTTGAGAATACCATTAAAACCAATAGGATTTGTTCATTATTTGTAGGAAATTAGATGAACTATCATCCTCCAATGCCCACTGTCATGTGTTTTGAACAGTGTGTTAGTTCCATGGTTTTGTGGAGGAATAGATGAAGAAATTCCTGACTGATGGGCTATCTAATTGATACTTGTGTGGAATACCCTGTGCTAAATGTGCACAGAAAGAAGGGTGGCTGTCTACGTGAAGCTGTGAAGATACTAGACTCAAGAAAATAAGAACAAGATGATTCTCCGCTGGTAAAAAAAAAAATAAATAAACAGAATAATTTATTTTTATTTTAGTAATGGCAACAATTACTGAACTTTTGTTGCCTAAAATTACTGGAGAGTTTTACCCCAAGAAAATCTCATCAGTGGGTCAAGGGTTGGACTCAAGAATATTATTAAGGCAGCCATGGAGGGACACACTTTTAGAACCAGTACTTGGGAAGCAGAGGTGTGTGAATCTGAGTTGCAGGCTTGCCTGTACTAGGCCTACAAATTCTAGGCCATTCAGGTATACATATCAAGACTTTGTCTAAAGAGAAAAAAAAAAAAGAAAAAGAAAAGATCATTTAAACAACTACTGAAAGTGATTCTGGGGTAGGTCGGTAGTATGATTCAGTTTTCAAGAAATACTGGTCGGTGATTTGATTGGTCATCCTGTGGGCAAAGTTCCTGCCATATACTTGCACAGCTCTGGTGTCTAATTTGCTGTCATTGTTTAATAAATATAATCATCAGTGTTAGGCCCTGCTCATGGTATCTGGCCCTGCTGCAGAGAATAGTCATCAGCACACATGGAGCTTTGGCTTATGGTGGAGGGAGTCATCTTCAACACCTCTTCCACTTCTCTTAGGACATTCTCTCAACATGGCTCCCTTCCGACATTTTTTAGTGTAATATATTAGCTTTCCTGTTAGGGGCTGTGATAAAAATGATGTCAAGAGAGGTGACTGAAGTCAAGGATTGGGCTTCCCACAGGAGAGGCACTAGCGTTACACACAGCACGGCAGGTGGGAGATGGTGTTGCCTTCCTCATGTTTGGCTTCCCACACATCATCAGTGCTGACCTCATTTCTCAAGCTGGTTTCTCTCTAAGGATGTTTTCTTGTCATTGCCACCAGGCCTCTCCTCAGCTGGGTGATAAAACACCACCAAGCAGGTAATTTGCTGTCTGTTGAGTGTTACATAAAATATACTAAATGAATATTCCTAGGATTTCCAAGCCAGGCTGCAAAATCTGGGGAAAATACTGTTGAGAAACTGCTGTTTAAGATGAAGTCATAGGAGAGTATAGAGTGAGGATGAGGGGTGGTGATTTTCATGGAAAGCAAACCGCATGTGTAAGGGGATGGAGGAAGAAGGATTTTAAAAGATTCATAAAGCTGTATTCCTAGAGAGTTGTGGAGACAGGCTGAAAAGACGGACGATGGCTCAGCCTCAGAGAACTGTTAATCACCTAAGTTCTGAGAAAATTGACTAGTCACTGAGCAGAATTGCAATGGGACATAGTTTCAAAATGTTTCAGGATAGAAACAACCTCAGAGTTTATAGACTTTTTAGAGCTTCCATATGACTGCCTTGACTTATTGTCAATGCCCTCTAGGCCAGCAACCTACTCAGCCTGATAAGGGTGGGACAGACCAATCAGAGTTGGTCTTACACAGTCGTGTCTATCTTATGTGGCACATATATCCTATGCGCCAGTTTCTCTTGCATGTAGATATATGACTGATATAGCTGGCCAATCTGAAGTAAAAGCAGGTCCCTGGGGGCTTGTATTAGCTCTTGTGCCTCCATTGTAAACCTTACGAGCAATTTAACCCCTCAGAGAGGCAGTTCTGGAGACTGGAGGCTTGGACTCAGTCGCACAGGGCTAGCGTGGAGCACTTGGATTACAGTTCCTTTAGGCAATTAAGGGAAAGTATCAGAGTTCTTACCTTTTCCAACTTTAGCTTTCCTCCTTGTTTTTTTTTTAATTAAAAATCTACAAGGTACCACTTACGATAGGGTGTTGCGAGTGTCCTTCGTTCTTAGCCCATGAGTTCTTCCTTCTGTCAGGCCAGCTTCCTGGTTTGAGCATTGTCTCCTTCACTTCTCTCATGTGCTCAATCTCCCACTGTTTCTTTCTTATCAGGACACTTACTATTTATTCTATTTACGGCCTTAGGTATTTCCAGAAGAATCTGTTTGCTACACGATCTCTAGTGGAATCACACGTGCCAAGTCCTTTTGCCATATAAGGCGGCACTCATGGGCTTTAGGAACTATGACTGGTGGCCGTCACTTAGCTCTCGACAAGAGCTCTGGCTGAATCTTTACCTTCTAGTAACCAGAGATGCCTCTTTTCAGTCTCCACCTTCCTTCTTTTGGGAGTATGTTGGTGACACTTTTCTGCTAGGCTGCTACAACGATTTTGGCAATCAGTGACTGACAGTCAGAGCCCTTCACACTGTAGACAACAAGGACTCAGTTCTCAGTAGCCCTGTGGAGCCCATACACAGAATCAGGAAGAGCATGCCTTCCAATTTTCTGCTGGTAGCATGGGCAGCCATCCTTTCTATTTCCCACAGAAGTTGGGTAGCATTGTTTGCAGTGGGATGCATCCTCGCCACTCTGCCGGACAGAGAGCAAAGTTGCTGGTGTGCCGTTCCCAGTCAGAAAAATGTACAACTGTATCTTTAATACTTCCATAGCAACAGAAGCATGCAGGGACATAAGAGGATGGAATTTCTGACTCATCCTCTTTAGGGTAATGACTTGAGGCTCTTTAAGATGATTTGAATATTCAAAGTTGAAGCAAGTCAATTCATCAACTACTGAAGTTATGGGTACATCTTGTTTTAGTGATATCCCACTACACGAATACTTAGAACAGGTAAAATGACAAATTTGAGGGTTTTTTTTTAAGGTTGAAGCTGAGAAGATTGATTCTTTGATAAAGTGCTTGTCAGATCCCCAGAATCCGTTTTATAAGATGGATAGGGCATGGTAACAGAGGCTTGTAATCCCACTGTTGTGGAGCTGGAGACAGGTCCATTCCTCGGGCCTATGGCCAACTAGACTCGTGAAATCAGTAAGCTCCATGTTCAGTGAGATAATAGTTGAATATTTACAGAGACTGACACCTCATGTTGATCCCTGCTTACACAAGCACACACATACACATATGCACTAACATGTATACATATATATACACACATACATGTATACATATATATACACATACATGTATACATATATACAAATACATACATGCATATATACACACATGTACATACATGCATATATACATTCAAACATATGTGCACAAGCAAGGAATATGTTATGTTTCCCCTGGAACACTGGCTTTAATCAGGTTTCAAGTTCCAACATAATATAATTTAATGGGAGAGAGTTCTTGACATTAAGAGGCAAAATTTATATTTAAAAGGCCTGGATTTTGACATGTTAACGGATGTTGGCAACCACTACCCAGAGTAACTGACAGTTGTTATTATACAAGACAAAGAAGTCACTCCTTTGTAACTAAAGGTGTTCTAGGATGCTTGTTGCTCATGGGGAGGGGTAGGCACCTGGCTCTTTTTTCTTAGGGCAGCTTTATCCAAATAAAACACAGCATGTTTTATCACCCATAATAGAAAGTGCCTGTCATTTCTTGATCATCATCATATGGTTGGTGGCCAGTGGATAATTGACTACTGAGTGTCAAGGTGACTGGCTTTCAATGCACGCAAAACTAAAAATTATAGACCTGTCATTCTCGAGGCAGGCCACAATTAGCTGTCTATGCAACTTGAAATATCCATTTTTGCCAGCTAAGTAATCACTTGACTGGAGTCTTTCATTTTGGAAGCATTTCTGAGCCTTTTGTGTGTAGGTCCTTTAAAGTGTGAATCTGAAAGTAAATAAACAGTGCACTTAATCAGATGTATTCTTTTTAGACACACCCCTTATCAAGCACACAGGCAAACTCTAATATTGTTACAATAATAACAACAATTCTGGGATGGAAAAGCATAAGCCTTGGGTGTTTTGTAAGTGAGAGGGAAAGTTCAAGCTGAAATGTATGAGCCAAGTCTTAATACTTTAGAGTCCAGGGAAGAGAAAGAAAAATGGAGATATTCATGAGGCAGACACCATTATTGGGCAAATAAGTAAGAATGAACATCAGTACAAGGAATTTCAATGTTAGAAACATTCTATGCTTCAAGACTATCCATGTACCAGTTTCCTACAAAGGTTTGCTTTCTTTGTGTCTGTGGGTAGCAAGGAAATCAGTGAGCAGGTGGGCATGCATATGTGTGTGTCCATGTGTGTGTATATTAAGTGGGCATGCATTTATGTGTGTGTATATTAGGTGGGCATGCATATGTGTGTGTCTATGTGTGTGTGTGTTAGGCCAGGAAAAGATGGTGGCAACTTTCTTCAAGAACTCTCACCACCTTATTGGCTTGAGGTAGGGTCTCTCTCAGTGAATCAAAAGACCATAGCTTTTTGTGGTTGATCTTGTTTTGAGTATTATTTTTTTATTTCTGTTTAGGCCCAACAAATTCTTAGGATCCACACGTGTCTCCCCTTCCCTGGACCCCTGGTTGGGTGGGCTGGAGTTACAGGCCCACACAGCATGCTGGCTTTTTCTGTGGGTCCTGGGGATACAAACTCAGGTCCTTGTGCTCACAGATCAGGGGCTCTTACCCACTGAACAATTTCCCCAGCTCCTAGATTTGATTTTTAATTTTCCATCTGAGCTCTATCTACCCTTTCTCTTCTGCAGGTAGAAAAAAATGGTGTCTGAAATTTTTATTGGAAATCAGCATTGCAACTTCCATTTTAAGTACAGCAAACCAGGATTTTGTAATCTCTTCTCAGATTCTAGGCTGTCTGATTGAACACAGGTCTTTCCCATCTCCCTCCATACCTCCAGTCCATATCACTTCCTCTCACTTCAATGAGCTATGTCTAAATTTAAATTGCCAAGCCACAAGGATACAAGAGAACTGAACAATCAATACAAATTAGAGAAGAGATCAGAAGTCTGAGCTCCGAAGAGTTTGAGTGAAATTCTCCCGATAATTCTTGGCATCCTTATGATTTTATTTAACTTTCCATCATGGTTTTGATTACTGGGAATCTTAGACAGGGTTACAAAGGACAGAAATGATTTGCCTGGCACAGTCAAAGACCAGAATTTTTCTTGTATTGAAATAGGTCCTAACTAGGCTGTGGCAGTGATATATTGACTATTCCATTGTTTTGAGTGACCGAGTGTCATATTTTGCCAGGAATTGATCTCTGAGCTGCAAAGAGTGATTGAATTTGCAAGTAGAGTCACTCTGTTGTGCAACTTGGGTTTTGCAAAGGTCATTATGAACAGCAACAGAGACTGGGTACAGGGCTTCTCTTTAATTTACCAGATTTTGGTAGTATATTCCATTTTCATAAGAACAAAAAGCCTTTTGTTTTATTATTTCCCTAATTAAAGGGAGGAAACATAACTGAGGGTTACAGGAGGCTTGACCGTCTGTTTTATCAGAATCTTAACCAAAAGCAAATTGGTTTGTCTTCTGTCTTCCAGTTGGAAGAATAGTAGTAAGCACCATCACTGATTTTTAATGACTAGTGAGGGCATGTTCAAGTACATAAACACACCATACCACACCACACCACACACACACACACACACACATACACACACACAAAGATTTTGGATTGTGAAATGTCCATTTAGAAAATACAAACCATGAGGACAAACACATACTATATTCTCTATAGAAAAGCACCTTCAAGTGCACAGAATAGCAAATGGGGACTAAATTAAGTGGAATCAGATGAGTGTTAGTGATTTACCTAGGAAGGGCAAGAGCAGTGCTGTCATTAAAGGAATCAAAGAGGCCGTGGTACTGGCACTGTTAGTTCTGTGTCCTTATGTTAAGGTCAGTCTGTTCTGAGCTGGCTAAAGATGTGGCAGCCAAAGGTATCTCATCACAACAGGGGCAGAGTGTCTTCTTCGAAAAGTGTAAAACCCTCCATTGAAAGGAAGTGTTCTTGACCAGTTGCTTTGAAGGCAGTAAATTCTTCTGGCATGGAGAGGTGTGCACACTTGTGTGTTTTTCTCTCTTTAACACTTCTAAAGTAGTTTCAATTTTGCCTTTATTTTCAGAGTTCAATATATCTGGGAGCTGTAGATAGTGCCCCAAAGTGACTATCACTTGAAATTTATTATGATAACATAAATCATAGAAAATGATTATCATCCTCACACGTGAGTTAGGTTGAGTTTGACCCTGTCTTTAGAAAGCATTTGTCCCATGTCACATGGCTAAGATTACAGAGTGTCCCTAGAGTCTACAAATGAAAACTTTGTCATACTGTGGCAGTAACAGTCCAACTCCTGCCTGAGTACAATTATTAACTCCAAGTGGCAAAAAGTAGGGATCTGAAAGAGCCAAGGGATTTTGCACATTTGGGTCTAGTGCAGACAGCGACAGTGACAAGTGTTATCTATTTTTCTATACTGGTCAAGTGCGCTTCGGTCTGAGCAGTGGTGTGCGAGTGTGTGATATGATGGGCCCGATGGAGCAGAAGCCTGGGAGCTCACAACTGGCAGTGCCTGAGAATCACAACTGTTAGCATGTTTCCATGATGATGCTACCTGCATTGCACATACTTTCAATTCTTTGGGTTCTAATTGTGTTTTATAAAAAGCCAAGAATGCCAACACTCATGTGAACAAAGTAATTTGACCCAGTGTGGACAGTTTGCCAATGGTTAAGCTGGAGCTACACTCTAAAGTTTCTGATTTTCTGTGCAGGATATTTCCCCCTAGATGACTTGTTTTAACCGTAAGACTCAAAAAAGAAAGAACAATTTCAAGGTGGCACTGTATCCCTCTAAACTGTTTCAAAGAAAGCTCTCAAAAGTCAAAATAATCTTCTGCCCTTACCCAATCCATCGCACACTTGCATCCAGTATAAGAACATGATTTATTTATACATTTATTAAACCGTCTTTTACATTCATGACTACAACACAGAAGAGTCACAGATGCAGAGGAAATTCTTTATTTAAATATGCCTTTCTTAGCAGGCAGGTGGGTAAAAAGTAAAAGAGGAACTTTTAAAAAGCCACTAAACCAACTTCCACAGTAGTTGTTTCCGTGGAATTCCACCACCAAGAAGGAAATGGCGCAAAGAAAAGTATCAGGCAGATACACTTGAGGGCGTCGACAATATCTTTAAAAGTAACACTCCCTTGGTTCAAGTACAGAGTCATCACAAAGTTCCTTCCTTTTGAGAGAATTAGATGGAACCAAACTTCCTTAAAAGATTTATATAAAAATACTTTGCATATAAGTAGTAAATACTTCATATCTACTAAATGTAGCTGCATATGAGTCTATAGGAAAAACCAACATGGTTCTGTAAATTTGTTTTCATAGTTCTTGCTGTATTTGTACGGAGGTAAATGAGTCATAAACAAAATAAATGTAACAAGGAAGATTACTTTATAGAAAATTATAACGAATAAATTAAATTCTAAATTACTGCAGACCTAATAATGCAATGTCTTCCTCTAAAGCTCAGCTGCTTGGTAATATTTTCTGCCTGTTTGAGCCTACTGCTGTCTTGATAGTGTTTTCCAGAGAATAACCAGGTTTACAAAAGGAATAGAGGTTAGCAAGTGTTATGCCTTGGTGGAAATACATACATATGTACAAATCATTAGAATTATGCATTACTATAAACAATCTTAAAATGTATGTACATAAAGATTAGCCATTTAATGAATGTACTCGTATTCCTTAAGATCATGCATAGGCTTATATCTCACACTAAAAGAGTTATAAATAATACAGCAACTAAGCTTGGTATTAAAAGCAGAGTTTTGTAATGCCTCTTAAACACCCACGTCTCTCAGTCCTATAGTTAAAAATGAAAAAGTCCTGTAGTTCCTCCCACCCTCCTCCCTTCCGGCCCTCAAATGCATCTGTTCCGTGAGACCTTTTTTTCTTTTCACAAAAAATTATTCTGTCACATGCTGCGCCTGTGTCTGTCATTTTTATCTGAATTACATCAGAATTATACCTCGAAAAGATTTCCTCACACTGGAAAAACGAAAGCTTTCGTTCCCCTTCTGAATATTTTAGACTTGTGAGTTCCCCAATATTTTTGTTTTTGTGCAAGGCCGCCAGCAAGGAGGCCTGGAGCCTTGAATGCTGACAGCCACCATTAGCGTTAATGCAGGTCTCTTATCTCCCAGGCTCTCCTGAGCTCCCCCCTCTCTCTTTCTTGTCTGATGGTTCACTGACACCGTTGACAAGGCTGACACCACCAATCAGCTTCGGCTCAGCAAGGTCACTGTTCAGACTTGACTCGTGATTGGCTGCTGCGCTTTAGCGTGTTATTACTGTCTGATTTGATCGGAGGCAGGGGGTGGTCTCCAATCAAACAGAGAAAAGGTCCTAGAGAAGGTAATTAAATCCTGTCAGAGGCAATTATCGGTTCCAGGGCCATGACTCTGGCCCTGAATGCAGATGATCTGAAACTGTATTCTTGGAGATTGGATTCAAGGGGGCTCCTGGCATGGTTCAGTTAGGCACAAAAGGAGCGGCAGGCTCTCTGCAAACAATCACCTTTGTATGTGAACCTTTTCCTCTTCCCACCTTTACCCGAAGATTTCTGGTTGTGGTGATTTTTAAATTAAAAAAAAAAAGAATCCTTTTTAGACCGTGTTCTAATTAATTTAAGAGACAAGGTTTTTCCTTTCTTGTACATAAATAATGGCAAGTTTTACCAAAGAACGTCTCCCTCCAAACACAGGCCAGTCCAAACAGGCTTTACCAAGGCAAACCAAAACATCCCATGGAAAAACAGCAGTCGCTAGTTTAGACCACGGAAGGGAGGCTGACACATTCCACGGTGCATCAGAGGAAGACCTGAGCACGCGGGTTCGTGTGAGAATTCCATGCTGTGCCAATTTGGAAGTTTCTTCAAGGTAGTGTGCTGGTGGCAGCCTGCACTGAGTAGATACAATTTATTTTCTTTTACTTTTTAAATTTCTGAGAAGGCTTCTCTCTCACACTAAAAATCACCATAAACTACACAGCGGCTACTAATCAGGTTAATAGTAAAAGAAATTTTTATGCATCTTAATACCCACGGCCTGAGCACTATTTAAAAATTTAAAAGTCGAGTAGTTTGTCCCCGTGGCTCCCTGCGAGCCCCATAGGGAAAGGCTGAAGTGGATTTTAGAATGGAAGGAAAGTGCCTCCTCCCAAATATTTAGGGGCTTCTATTTTAAAATGGAAGCCTAGCTCATCAAAACGGAAAGGAATGATGGTTTTTTTTTTTTTTTTTTTAATTTGGGAAGAGAAAGCCAGCTCCACAGGTACATGTTTGTTCTTACATAAATACAGGGCTTCAGTTTTGATTCCTGTGTGATTTCTCCCTGACTGCTGTTAAATAGACTTTATGATGTGGGATTTGCCCAGTAAGTTAGGACTAGAAGGTGGATGTCTCTAAAATCTGAAAGTATTCTTTGTTGTCCACAGAATGAAGACAGTAAGTTGTTTCGATGTTTTCCTTCTACTGGCTTTAACAGACATTATGGAAATAACGGCATGCTGTAAACACCAGCTTGCCCAATGGATGACCTACCTGGATTGTATCCACTGTGTGTTGTGAATATGGGTATTATTTTTACAAAAATAAGATGTTCAAAACACCATTAAAACAATTTCTGAGTTGTTGCTGATGAAACAGCTTAAAAACTAGGGTTTCTCCCCAGGGAACAGTTAACTTTCCTGTAATCTTGGCTGTTTTCTTTGTTTCTAAAACACCATATTCCTTAATATGTGTGACTATTTGTTTTGCTGAAGCTAAACAGATACTCTAAGCAAAACAGAATTTTTTTTAAAGTAGTCCCTACTACTAGTCCATTAATCAGAATGAGGTATTAGGCTGGGAGAGAAATTGGTGGGAGACGATGTTAATAATAATAGGAAATGATTGGCCACTGGTGGGCTGGATTGTAAAGAGCCTCAAGCCCTGCGCTAAGCACAGGACTGTGAAAATGATGTTTGATTCATTTTATATTGTGTTTCTGCAACATCAAAAGCTCCATCAACCTCCCTAATAAAGATAAAATAGATCCATACAAATAAACAAACTGCTCACCAGTCTATGACATATTTTAGGTCAATAGAAGGGAGGTTCACTGCTAGTGTTGAAAATTTTGTTTGTTTTCCTCTATGGAAAGGTGACCTACCTTCCTTCTTTCTTTCTTTCTTTCTTTCTTTCTTTCTTTCTTTCTTTCTTTC
>CAJQZJ010032130.1:8029038-8047315 GCA_907164525.1 Lophiomys imhausi
TTCTTTCTTTCTTTCTTTCTTTCTTTCTTTCTTTCTTTCTTTCTTTCTTCTAAGTTAGAATATTTATTTTTATTTAGCTGGTCGTTGTATATTACTATGTGGTAGTTGTTTTAATAGAAACCCCCTCAGAAAGAAAGCTTTGTGGGGGGGGGGGGGAACAACACTTATGAATAGAGCAAAGGAGACAAATGAAAATGTTTCCTCCAATAGTTAAATTACTGATTTAAGTTTAAAAGACTGAGAGAGAGAGAGACAGAGACAGGGACAGAGAGAAGAAAATGAGGCTGGAATATCTGTGACCACTTTACTAAATGATCCACCACCCTTCAAACAGCAATATCTTTAGATGTATCTTTAAAGCTGTCTTGTGCATTAGGAAGCCCCTGGAGGGCAGGGCTGGCACCCTGGTCAATCTGGTATGCCCAGAAAGCCAATAAGCAGAAGTCAGTATTGATTACACACACCCTCCTGAGCCCTTATGTGAGTCACTGTGCTCCTCTCTCCTAAGGTGAAACCTTCCGGACCATGAGTAACCATAGAGCAACATTTTTTAGGTGGGTGGGAGAGACTCAACACTGACCTAACTACTGTTAGGTCAGTATCTAGTCATATCAAGTATCTAATCTATACCCTAAAAAAACAGGAGAATTTCTATTATCCCACTTAATTCAGTGCTGGTTCAAACCTCAACCACCAGGACTCCTTCAAAAAATACCAAAGGTCATTATAATTATGAGGGCTAGCTGAGTGCATCACGTGTCTTAAATGATTTGTAAACAGAACTCTCTGGGGGGTATTATGTTATATTCAGTAGTAAAATATATTTAAAAATTTACAATGCTTATGCAGAACATAAAAAATAATTCGCCTTTATTTCCTTATGTTCCATTGCTTTGGTCAGAGTTATTGGAAGTAAAGGAGAGAATTTGCCTTTTAATTGGCCTTTTCCAGATTTCTGGTGAGATTCCTAACACTACCAACGTCAAGAGTACACAACCCAGAGAAAATCCACTGGGGTCTATTTTCAGGATAGTGCATATGGGAACCATAATTTATGAACAGTAATAAGAGTTGGGTATGCAATTCCCTGCCCAACATCAGGATAAGAGTACCCCACTGATTACTGAATGCATAGAAAATACTTGACTAAATAAGATAAAAGCCATCTGCACTTCTTGTTTGTAAGTTGGAATTTTTCAGAATCAATTGAAAAAAAATGAATGACATGGATTTCTCTATGAAGAAATATGTTTTAAGAACCATATATATTTTTTCAGAGGTATGGATAGGGGGGTTGGTAGTGAAAAATTATTGGGGCTTTTCTACAAAGGGGATGGAAAAATTAGCCTGCACTGTTGTGTGATGCTACTGTGAATTTGTCTCCTTGCTAGCTGCTTATTTCCCCTCAAGGGATCTGAAGACATATCAAGTTTTATTAATTTATTGACTCTGCACTGAGGTGTATTGTAAGCCAGCTTTAAGTACTTAATTTTGGTATTTACTGACCATAGAAAGAGACAGCTTTCCTGACAAACCCTGAGGATTTTTATAATCAATCAAAGATATGAAATCTAAACACATTTAATATGCCATTTGTGCTTATTTTTTAATTCAATGGTGGGGGGGTGGCTGCCCGCATATGTGTGCATGTGTACATGTTTGTGTGGATGTATGTTGTTTTCTTTTTAGACAAAGTTGCTCACAAATCTAAAGTTCAGCATTTTGACTATAGTGGCTGACTAGCCAGCCCTTGGGATTCTCTGTCCCATCTCTCCAGCTATGAGACTATACATTTGAGCATCTGAACCCAGCTCAGCTTTTTATGT
Source organism: Lophiomys imhausi (assembly GCA_907164525.1). Lineage (NCBI taxonomy): Eukaryota > Metazoa > Chordata > Mammalia > Rodentia > Muridae > Lophiomys > Lophiomys imhausi. The sequence continues at coordinate 8,030,865 of CAJQZJ010032130.1, forward strand.
GAGTGCTGGGATCACATTTAGTTCTTTAGGCTTGCACAGCATGCAGCTAACTGACTGGGCTAACTCTCCAGCTCCTCTTTTGTTTATTGATTTGTTTGAGTCAGAGACTCATGTATCCCAGGTTGGCTCTGAACTCACAACATAACTGATGGCCATGAACTCTTGATCCTCCTCACTTTACTTCCCAAGTGCAGGGATCACCAGCATGCACCTATGCCCAGCTAGTTCATGGTGATTTCATTCCTGGTTTGAAGGCTTAGGAATATATTCTTTCAGCAGTGGCATAGTGTTGTAGATTTGAGGATGTGACCGAGGAAGTTATTTCTTCTCTCCACTTCTAGAAATTGGCAATTTCACTCCCTTTTGGTACACAAGAATGTGGGAATATGGTTGTTGGGTTAGGAATGATCATGTCACAATGGACTTAAGGTTGGTTGGCCAAGTCAAAGAATGGTAAGACATTTGGAGAGCTAGTGTTTGACATAGCTATTGAACTATTTCTTAAAATTGAACTGCAAATGAAGAAATGGAATGAAGAATGCAAGAAATGGAAATGAAGAAAAGAATATCAACTTGACACATAGAAAGAGGGAGGGGCACTGGATTTCAGTTAGATGGCCCAGTTCTAGCTCTACCCTAAAGAGCTACCAGGAATGTTAGATAGGATCATTTCTACTCAGACTATTTCATTCCTTTTCTTAACCCTAAGGTTTCCATATAAAATGTAGGGCAAGCAGTAAGATTTGAGTGCCAATCTAAATACAAATAATGAATAGTATTTCTATAAAATCATGTACGAAGTATCACACTGGACATACATTATTTCAGGAGTGTGTGCAATTCAAATTTTACTGGGTATTCTGTATTTTTGTTGCCAAATCAGGCAACTCTGCATGTCCCACCTTCAGTGATAGCTGTAATGCAGTGCTGGAGAGTTCACATTCTCAGAACATGAGATGACTGTGTTGGGTTAAAACCTCCCTGTTGAGGGAAGGTCTAATATTGTTTCTGATAAATTGAATTCAATGCTGAGATCTGGTTACTGCCCCTGCTGAGGCATTCTCTTGATTGGTTAATAAAAGTCGCTTATGGCCAAATGGGTAGAAAGAGTATAGGAAGGCGGGACTTCCTGAGATCAGAGCAGGAACGCAACACACACAGAGACTCTCTCTTTTTCCACTGGGAGACACAGAAGGAGACAGACGTCTGCAGAAGGCTGGAAGGTACTCGCAGGCACATGGTGGTTTGGGATTACGTGATCCGATCCGGGTTAACATAGAGTAGCTAATTGAAATTCTGCCCAGCTAAGGGCCAAGTGTTAAAACATTAAAGGTCTTGGTGTGTTTAATTATTGGGGAAAAGACTTGGCGGTTTATAGGCCCTCAGTCCAAGCAGTCCCAGGCCGTTGGATTCCCAGACTCTTAGACTCCCCTTGAGCCCAGGCGAATCTCCCACCAAGCCGCTGGTAATTCTACCAGACTAATATAACAACTTATATTAATTAACAGAGTTTAGGATACAGGTGGTGTAGGCCACCCTTGGTCCCGGGGCTCTTTCTTCAGGATAAGTTAGTCAACCGGTTAAGGCACTCAGGCCAGGCCGCCTGCTCCTCTGCCAAGCCACTGGCTACTCCGCCAGCCTAATATTACAGTTTATACTTACTAATAACTACATTAATTAATTAAATTGCAGTTTTAACCTCCCATTGGTCAAATTTCTGCTGAGAAGGCTGAGGTTCATTTTCTTGCCCTTTATACCTGTTGTTTTTACAAACCTATGAAAATACATTTTTTTCATACATTAGTATCTGAATGCCCCTGTTCATCCACTGCCCCAATTAGTCATTCCTATTTCACCCTTCTCTGAATTCTTTGTACAGCTCTCCCAGAGGTTCATAGCCTACTATTCATAGAATTTCCTTTTAAGAAATAGTTCAATGTATTACTATTATGATCATTATCTATAGTGAGTATGTGCATAGGACGTGTTTCGATGTGAAGCACAGCACATGTGTGTCAATCAGAGAACTTTGTGAAGTCTGTTTTCCCCCTCCACCTTTACAAGGATTCCAGGCATCATATTTAGGTTGCCAAGTTGGCACACCAAGAGTCTTTACCTGATGAACCATCTCACTGGCCCAATAAATTCTCTTTATCTGGAGGCAGAGGCAGGCGGATCTTTGTGAGTTCGAGGCCAGCCTGGTCTACAAAGTGAGTCCAGGACAGCCAAGGATACACAGAGAAACCCTGTCTCGAAAAAAAAAATTCTCTTTATCTAACAGAATTTTCTCCTTTCTCTTCAGATTTAGGTCGCCAAGCTGGCACACCAAGAGTCTTTACCTGCTGAACCATCTCACTGGCCCAGTAAAGTCTTTTTATCTAACAGAATTTTCCCCTTTCTCTTCAGATGTGCGGTTTTCCCTTGAAACTATTATTTCCATCATGGCTGTCTTGAGTGGAGGCTAGTCTTTGTGAGTGCATAAGCCATCTTGGAACATAGAATAAATAACAAGGACTTGTGAATATTTAAGCTGCAAAATTTAAACAAATATTTTGAGACATGGCTTCATGTTTCCTTTTTATATATGGATTCTGTTACTATCATTAAGAATTTCAGCACTTACATAGAAATCTTACTGATGACCTTTTCTTATTTGATTTTGTTTTTGTTTTTTTCAATCTTTGAAGAAGTTTGTCTCCATATGAAAAACAAAAGACCTAAGTGTTATTAACAGTCAGCACGTGGAAAAAGAGATTGGAAAGGATATAAAGGGCATGTAAATAATATAAAGGACCAGGTATTAGGCTTGTGGCCTAAGAAGATAAAAATCTTTCTTGATTGGCAGCTGATGTTAAAACAATCAAGTGAGAAACTTGACTGTAGAAATTAACAATCAAGTTGAGATGATTTAATCAAATTTTCCACTCAAAATAACTCTTCCCCTAAACCCATCATGAGCCATCTTTTCCCAAATGAGTACTTGATAGAAGAAAACTGTACTACAGAAACAGGATCTCAAACAATTCTATTTGAGGAGTGTCTGTTGTTACAGAGCCTCACTGGGTCTGGTGTGTATCTAATACAAACCGATTCAAATAGGGCACAGCATGATAATGATGGAGAGTGGAGTGAAGGTATGTTTCATGAGTTTGGTGAACATGGTGGGGAACAGGCAGTAGTCGGTGTTGGGCACTGAAGGGCAGTGGTACAGCTGAGGTTCATCAGACTCTTGAATCAGTTTCAACTATCTGCACCTTGAACCTCCCTTACAGATCTAGGAGCTGGAAGACAGCTGGGATGGCAAATTCGTGACTTGCTTGTCATCATGCTCCCTTTCCATGGCCAGCCCAGACTCTGGAAATCTATTACAATGCACTACTCTGTTCAGCTTGGATGTGCTTTTTAAATCTCTCCTAGTCCACCATCCAGGCAACTGAGGCAAGACATTGTAAGTGACATCTGAGAAGGAAACCTATTTCTTTACCCCGATGAGATTATCTCAAACAAGCTTTGTAATATTAAAACTCTTCCATGCTTCATGTGCAAGAATCTCAATGCATCCTCCACCTCTGCTTCAAGAGATCATAAGGGGCATGGCAGATTATGACCGATCACCACTCATATCACATTATTTCAAGTTCTGGGTCATGCATGAGGGGTAGGAGTGGGGTTGTTATGGATATTTCAGAATTTTACACACAGAAAACCAAAAAAAAAAGGTTAAATGCAATTTTATCAAGAAGAAGGAGAAAATTGATTTTGGACATGCCCAACAACTGTCTTAACTGATACATAGATTTCAAAAAACCAGTGTTCAATATTATGAGCTTCTTTTCCCATTCCTTCATGTCATGTTATAAATCCATTCTGAAGATACACTGACAGGTTCTTTTTATAAATATTTTATAGATTTTTTTTCTTAAAGCAGGACCCAAATCTTAAAATATGAGACCAATCCTTTCCCCCTTTGTTCTGACTGAAGCAGAACTCCATAAGAGACACATCATGTCAGGAAATTATAGAGTAGGAGTGACACCTTTGTTTTTTTGTTTTGTTTTGTTTTGTTTTATAAAGAAAGCTTATTACTGTGTCCTGAGTAGTCAATCTCATCCCACCTACCAAAAACATCAAAGGCTGTAGAAAAGAACAGGAAGCCATGTTTTCAACTTTATTTTCAAGTAATTACATGAAAAAAAATCAGTCTTTATAAACTAATAAGTTATATACTTTAAAAATATTTTCTCTCCATGCATATAATCCATCCATACCCCATATATGTTCTAGTTTTCTTTTCTATTGCTGTGGTAAACACCATAACCAAAAGCAACTCTAGGAAGAAAGTGTTTATTTGAGCCTACAGGTCTGTCATCCAGGGAAGCCAAGGTGGGAATTCAAGGCAGAAATCTGGGAATAGGAACTAAGGCAGAGACCATGAAGGAACACTGCTTGCTGGCTTGCTTCAGGCTCATGCTCAGCTAGCTTTTTTACACAGCTCAGGCCCACCAGCCTGAGAATGGTACTGCCCACTGTGGACTGAGCCCTCCTCTACCAATTAACAATCAAGAAAATGTCCCACAGATACGACCACAGCCAAGATGAGGAGGCAGATCTTCAGTTGAGGTTCCTTATTTCTCTTCGGTCTGTAAGTTTGTGTCAGATTAACAACTGAAGCTAAAGATGACATTGCTGAAAACATACAAAAATATCTCTGCTTCTTCCATCTAGAAGCTGACAACTTATATTTAAAAGTCCTTTTTTAAAAGTTCAAATATGAGTACTGTATTTACATCATTTCCACACTATTCTTTCCCCCTTCCATTCCTCAAGTGTCTCCCTGTCTCTCACTCTCTCCAACTTATGACAACTTCTTCCATAATTATGACTGTACACACACACACACACACACACACACACACACACACACACACACACACCACACTCTGACCTTAGACTTTCCAGCCTATGGAACTGTGAGAAGCACATTCCTGTTGTTTATAAGCCACCCAATTAAAGCTGTTTTGTTATAGCAGTTCAATTGGGCTAAGACAGATTATGATAAATATTTATAGCAATAATTAATCCTTGTGTCTGCCTAGCATGGTGACTTTTCCATTGCTATTTCAGGTTTTTCCCATATATTATTTTTCTGGAGTTTCATAACATTCCTTCCAGGTTGCAGGGAGCACACTGTATTCTCATTATTCTGGGTGAAGAGCAGATGCCGAAGAGTTAATCATAGGGCCAGCAGTCTAGTTAATGGTAGAGGCAGGAATAGAAGCTGACTCTCCCAGTTCCTAGTCAAAGCTCTTTCTTGGACACTATACAACCTTCCACATATATAAAAAGAGTCTTTCTTAAAAACACCATATGTATAACCTTTAACACACACAAAAAACGAACTCAAATAGAATTTGCCACTCCGTCAGGCTCAACACACGTAATTTTGATGTGATTTCAAGATCTAATGAGGATAGGCATTTAATTTCATCATTACAGTGAAAATAGACATTTTGAAGCAAACACAGTGGACAAATTAGCTCATCATGGACAGATGATAGCTATTATTTCTAGTGACTTTGTGAGTACCTTTTTCAATAATGCTGTACAGTTGCAAATGACTGATGATATTGAGGGTCCAGTAAGACATGAACCTCTATGGCAGACTAAAACAATCTCTGTGATGCTTTCTTTAATCCTGAATCATGAAATAGCATGAGAGTTGCCATATGTGTGTGTGTATGTGTGTGTCCACATGGGCAAATGTGTGCATGAAAGTGCACACACACACATGTGTATGTTTGTATAGAGGCCTGATGTCAACCTCTTGTGTGGTTCTTCAAGAACTAGCTACAATATTTTTCTGTAGCTTACAAATAGGCTGAGCTGGCTGGTCAGTAAGGCTCAGGGACCTGTCTCTGTCTCTATAGCATTAGGATTACAAGGCCATGTCTGACCTTCCTTTGTAGGTCTTCATGTATGCACAGTGAACACTTTGTTGACTTAGTCATATCCCTCGCTCAAGCTGCCATATCTTTAAAAATTAAAATGTGGGGAGATCCAATATGGCAGCAGCCTGCATGGACACATTTTGAACATGGGGAAAACAGCTATAACGCCACAAAGTTATAAGATGCCGAGGAACAATCTGAGTGGCCCGAACCCACTGGGTTTCACCCAGAGACCCAGGGACCATTAAAAGTCCCTGGGCAGGACTCTCCTCCCCGCTCTTGGACACTAAGCAAAATAGACCAGCAGGAAGGGCAGAAGCCACTGAATCCAGGAATCAGGAATCGTCACGAGGAGAGGGACAGGGTAAGAGCCACTCAAATACCCAGCGGGCAGCTCCGAACCCCAGACAGGGTTACTCACCAGCCTCCTGGGCTCCCAGATCCCACACAGGCATTCCAGCTATTTAGCGAAGGGTTGGCAGAGCCCTGGGAGCAGGATGTACTCTGAATGGAACCACAGTGGGATCTCAGCAGCAGGGTGGCACAGCAGCAGGTCCACAGTGGCATTTTGGAAAGCACAAGCGTATCTGTGCTCCCCCAGAGGGGTGTTGGACATACAGACAGGCCCCTCTATTGGATTTGAAGTCAGTGGGAAGAAGGCTGCAGCTGGACAGAGCAGCAGGATACACTTCCGGCAGCAGGTTAAGCTGCAGCTCCACAGCAGTGTACTGGAACTTGGAAGACAGTGGCCCCAATTGCCAGTATCCAAAGTCAGCTCCAGACAGACATAGGTGGAGCGGTGAGAGTGACAGAAAGGTGGGTGGCTGTGTTGGAAGGCAGATTTGTTCTCCACAGGGTCCAAGCCCTGGGCTGACTGTGGGGTTAATATCGGACTCTTTTGCTAGTGCTGGCCCTTCCAGGAAACCAGATCCTAAGCATATATAGTTACACCTCTGGACCAGTGAGGTTATGGCCTGGGGGGCACTGCGGAGTGACTCAGCTTAAAGGCTTAGAACTTAGGGCTGAGAGGACCACCTAGACAGGCAGAAGCTCATCTGGGCCAGGAAACTATACTCCCTCCCCATTGGAGTTGGATCCTTTCAGGACTCCAGCTGGCAGGCTCAACCCCCAAACTTGGGACCTGCAGAGTCCTCAGCATCTGTGTCTGGACACCCAGGACCATATCAGCAGAGCTGCTACATGCTGAATACCCAGTGTGCAACACAGAGAGCACTGACTTGTGAGCAGTGAAACAATCCTGGGCCATTCCTCATTGCCTGGGAATGGGCTGCACCAGCTCACAGTGCTTCTGGCTATTAGATACACATTGACCCTGAGAACCCCGTGAGAGAAGCTGGAGAGGACCACAAACACAATCCCAACATGTAAGTTGCAGGGGAGCTACAACTCCACCCAACAGTCTGTGGCCAGCAAACCTGCACTGTCATCTATACAAAGATCTTAGGAAGCTACAGGAACACATCCCACCACAACCCCTCACCTGAGTCCCCAACTGGGACAAAACAGGAAGGGGTGAGCTCTGTGAAACACACTGAGAACCTCTCCACAAGGCCCCATCCAGCCTGTGGAAAGCTACAGATCACCAAGAAATGTGACTGCTACACCAAAGCGCCCCCGTTGGGACCAAGCACAGAAGGCACCAGAAACAAACAGCTAAGAACAGCCAAATGGCTATAGGTCAGCAAAAAAACAGAGCAAACAAAATTCTGGGAAATACGACTCCAACAAAAATGAAGCTATGCTAGTACAGCAAGCTCTGACCACTTCACCACAGCTGAAACACATGAAAACAATGACAATTCTACATTATGAAAAATGATAGAGTCCTTTCAAGAAGAATTTAAATCTATGAAGGAATTCAAAGAGTCCACAATTTTACAAGCAAAAGCAACAAAGAATACCATTAGAGAGCTACAAGCCAAAGTAGCTCAAATTGAACAGGAAAGAGACAAGGCAATGAAAGATGTAAAAGATATGAAAGAGTTCCAGACAAAGACAAGCAAATTGGAGCAGGAAAGGTATAAAACGAATAGTATCTTTCAAGCCATGAAACTGGAAATGGAAGCAATAAAGGAAACACAGTCAAAGATAAGAGTGGAAGTGGAAAATCAAGGGAAGAGAACAGGAACTACAGACATGAGTATCAAAAATAGGATACAAGAGAGGGAAGACAGGATCTCAGGCATGGAAGAGTCGATGGAAGAAGTCAGTACAACAACCAAAGAAAATGAGAAACCAAAAAAGTTCTCACCCATAACATCCAAGAAATCAAGGACTCAATGAAAAGATGGAACCTAAGAATTATAGGCATAGAGGAAAGAGAAGACTCCTGACTCCAAGGTCCAGGAAACATCTTCAACAAAATCATAGAAGAAAACTTTCCAAACCTAAAGAAAGAGATGCCAATAAAATTCCAAGGGTCTTACAGAACACCAAACAGATTAAATCAGAAAAGAAACTCCTCTCACCACATAATAATTGAAACTCCAAATGTACAGAATGAAGAAAGAATATTAAAAGCTGTAAGAGAAAAAGGTCAAGTAACATATAATGGCAGACCCATCAGAATTACACCTGACTTCTCCTTAGAAACCTTAAAAGCCAGAAGGGCCTGGAAAGATGTCCTACAAGTCCTGAGAGAACATAGGTGCCCAGCCAGACTACTATACCCATCAAAACTCTCTATCAACATAGATGAAGAAAACAAGATATTCCATGACAAAGTCAAATTTAAGCAGTATCTACCCACAAATCCAGCCCTACAGAAGATCCTAGAAGGAAAATTCTAACCCAGAGAAGATAACTACACCCAAGAAAACAGAGGAAACGGAAAACTCCATGGCAACTGAACCAAAAGAAACACAGAACCACCACCTACAACAAAATAATAGGATATAACAACCTTTGGTCACTAATATACATCAACATCAGTGGACTCAACTCCCCAATAAAAAGACACAAGCTTACAGAATGGATCAGTAAACAAGACCCATCATTTTTCTGCATACAAGAAATGCATCTCACTAGCAAAGATAGATGCTACCTCAGAGTAAAGGGCTGGGAAAAAGTTGTTCAAGCAAATGGGCCCAGGAAGCAAGCTGGAGTAGCCATCTTAATATCAAATAAAATAGACATTCAACTGAAGTTAATTAAAAAAAAACAGAGAAGGGCATTGAATACTCATTAAAGGAAATATTCATCAAGAGGACATCTCAATATTGAATATCTATGCCCAAAATACAAGGGCACTTATAATTGTAAAAGGAAGTCTTCTAAAGCTTAAATCACACATTGATCCCCACACATTAGTTGTGGGAGACTTCAACACCCCACTCACAACAATGGACAGGCCATCAAGACAGAAACCAAACAGAGAAATAATGAGTCTAACAGAGGTCATGAACCAAATGGACCTAACAGATATCTACAGAACGTTTCACCCAAACACAAAGGAATACACCTTCTTCTCAGCACCTCATGGAACCTTCTCCAAAATCGACCATATAGTCGGACACAAAGCAAGCTTCAACAGATACAAGAAAAGTGAAATAACCCCTTGTATCTTATCAGACCACCATGGAATAAACCTGAACTTCAACAACAACAGAAATAACAGAAAGCCTGCACAGTCATGGAAACTGAAAAACTCTCTACTGAATGACTAGAGGGTCAGGGAAGAAATAAAGAAGGAAATCAAAGACTTCTTAAAATCCAACGACAATGAAGGCACAACATACCCATACCTATGGGACACAATGAAAGCTGTGCTACGAGGAAAGTTCATAGCACTAAGTGCCTTCAAAAAGAAAATTGTGACAGCTCATATTAGCGAATTAACAGCTAAACTGGGTGAATTGGAAAAAAAGAAGCAAACACTCCCAAGAGGAACAGAAGGCAGAAAATCATCAAACTTAGGGCTGATATCAACAACTTAGAAACAAAAAGAATCAATTAAACCAAGAGTTGGTTCTTTGAGAAAATCAACAAAATAGACAGACTCTTAGCCAAGTTAACTAAAAGGCAGAGAGGAAAAAACCCAAATCAACAAAATGAGAAATGAAAAGGGAGAAATCACAACAGACATTGAGGAAATCCAGAGAATCTTTAGGTCCTACTTTAAAAATCTATAGTCCACCAAATTTGAAAAGTTAAGAAAAATGGACAATTTTTTTGATAGATTCCACCTTCCAAAGCTAAATCAAGATCAGGTTAACAGAATAAACAGCCCTATAACCCCTAAGGAAATAGAAACAGTCATTAAAAATCTCCCAACAGATAAAAGCCCAGGGCCAGATGGTTTCAGCATAGAATTCTACCAGACCTTCAAAGAAGAGCTAATAACAATACTCTTCAAACTTTCACCAAATAGAATCAGAAAGAACACTGCCAAACTCGTTCTATGTGGCTACAGTCATCACACAAAGACGCAACAAAGAAAGAGAGCTTCAGACCCATCTCCCTCATGAATATTGATGCAAAACTACTTAATAAAATACTGGCAAACCGAATCCAAGAACACATCAAAAGTATCATACACCATGATTAAGTAGGCTTCATCCCAGGAATGCAGGGATGGTTCAGCATATGAAAATCCATCAACATAATTCACCATATAAACAAGATGAAAGAAAAAAACACATGATCATCTCACTAGTTGCTGAAAAACATTTGACAAAATCTAACACCCCTTACACTAAAAGTTCTGGAGAAAACGTGCATACAAGGACCATACCTAGAAATAATAAAGGCAATATATAGCAAGCCAGTAGCCAACATAAAATTAAATGGAGAAAAACTTGAAGCATTTCCTCTAAACTCAGGGACAAGACAAGGATGTGCACTTTCGCCAGATCTCTTCAATATAGTACTTGAAGTTCTTGCTAGAGCAATGAGACACCTAAAGGAGATCAAGGAAACGAAGAATTCAAATTATCCCTATTTTCAGATGATATGATAGTATACACAAGGAAACCAAAAAAATTCCACCAGAGAACTCTTACAGCTGATAAACACCTTCAGCAAGATGGCTGGATACAAAATTAATTCAAAAAAATCAGAAGCCCTTCTTCATACAACAAATAAATGGGCTGAGAAAGAAATCAGGGAAACAACTCCCTTCACAATAGCCACAAACAATATAAAATACCTGGGGGTAACTCTAATGAAGCAAGTAAAAGACCTGCACAACAAGAACTTCAAGCCCTTGAAGAAAGAAATTGAAGAGACCACCAAAAGATGGAAAGATCTCCCATGCTCATGGACAGGTAGGATCAACATAATAAAAATGGCCATCCTACCAAAAGCAATATATAGATTCAATGCAATTCCTATCAAAATTTCAACACAATTCTTTATAGACCTGGAAAAAGCTATTCTCAATTTCATATGAAACAACAAAAAACCCAGAATAGCTAAATCAATCCTGTACATTAAAAAAAAAAAAAAAAAAAAAAACATCTGGAGGTATCACCATCCCAGATTTCAAGCTGTACTACAGAGCAATAGTAATAAAAACAGCATGGTACTGGTATAGAAACAGACCAGTGGATCAATGGAATCGAATTGAACACCCAGAAATGAACCCACAAACTTATGTTCACCTAATTTTTGACAAAGAAGCCAAAACCTCACAACGGAAAAAGGACAGCATCTTCAACAAATGATGCTGGTCCAACTGGATGTCCACATGTAAAAGAATGAAATTAGACCCATACTTATCACCTTGTACAAAACTTAAGTCCAAGTGGATCAAAGACCTTAATATAAGGCTGGACACACTAAATCTACTAGAAGAGAAAGTGGGAAAATCCCTCAAACTCATTGGCACAGGTGACAACTTCCTGAACAGAACACCAACAGCTCAGGCTCTAAGACCAACAATCAATAAATGGGACCTCATGAAACTGAAAAATTTCTGTAAGGCAAAGGACACTGTCATTCGAACAAAACAGCTGCCTACAGATTGGGAAAAAAATCTTCACCAACCCTACATCTGACAGACGGCTAATATCCATAATTTACAAAGAACTCAAGAAATTAAATGCCAAGAAACCAAATAATCCAATCAAAAAATGGCAAAAAGAGCTAAACAGAGACCCTCCCTTAGCCATACCACTTCTGGGTATACATCCAAATGATTTCTCACCGAATCACAAGGAAGGTTCCTCATCTATGTTCATAGAAGCCTTATTTGTTATAACTAGAAACTGGAAACAACCCAGATGTCCCTCAGCCAAAGAATGGGTTAAAAAACTGTGGTACATCCTCACAATTGAATGCTACTCAGCTATCAGAAACAATGAAATTATTCAATTTGCAGGCAAAAGGATGGTACTAGAGAAGCTCATCCTGAGTGAGCTAACCCAGACTCAGAAGGATGCACAAGGCATCTATTCACTTATAGTTGGATTTTAGCCATATAGTACAGGATATCTATACTACAACCAATGCACCAAAAGGAACATGGACATAGACATTTTTTTTTCCTGTCAATGAGACACTTTGCCCTAATGGTGCTGCCTTGTAGGCCCCCAGTGTATGAGGAGGCTCTTGGCCCTAGGCCCTCATATGTCTGCTGAACTGGGGCGGGGGACTGTTATGTAGGGACACTCCATTCCAGAGGAGTGAGATAGAAGGGTTAGAGGGTAGAGGGTAGGAGTGCAGGAATGGGAGGGGTGGAAAGAGGACACTATGACGGAGATATAACCTGAAGCAATGAATAAATAATTTTTTAAAAAGACTAAAAAAAATTAAAATGTGGAATAAAATTACTATAATTTAGAATGTTATACTATTACCATCTGAGCAAAAGGCAAGAGTCTTTCTAAGTAGCAGGTCTAACTGCTGTGTGTAGGAATTAATTCCTACACATGTGCCTGATGATTTCACTTTGGCTCCATTTATGCCAACCCTGCTGAGGTAAAGAAATTACTGGCTCATGCACCAAACATCTTAAACTATTCTTTCTTTTTTTTTTAATGTTTATTCGTTACTTCAAGTTACATCTCCATCACAGTGCCCTCTTCCCACCCCTCCCAGTCCCACTCTCCCACCCTCTACCCCCTCTCCTTTCTATTCTACTCCTCCAGATTGGGGTGTCCCTACATATCAATCCCCCACCCCAGTTCAGCAGTCATATGAGGGCTAAGAGCTTCTTCATATACTGGGGGCTTACATGGCAGCACCACTTGGGCAAAGTGTCTCATTGACAGGTGACAAAGTCTATGTTCATGTTCCCTTTGGTGCGTTGGTTGTAGCATTCCTGTACTATATGGCTAAAATCCGATTATAAGTGAATAGATGCCATGTGCCTCTTTCTGAGTCTGGGTTAGCTCATTCAGGATGAGCTTTTCTAGTTCCATCCATTTGGCTGCAAATTGCATGATTTCATTGTTTCTGATGGTTGACTAGTATTCCATTGTGTAGATGTATCACAGTTTTTTTTTATCCATTCCTTGGTTGGGTGATATCTGGGTTGTTTCCAGTTTCTAGCTATTACAAGTAAGGTTGCTATGAACATAGATGAGGAAATGTCCTTGTGGTTTAGTGAGGAATCCTTTGAATGTATATCCAGAAGTGATATGTGTGGGTCTTTAGGTAGAGCTATTCCAAGTTTTCTAACATATCGCCAGACTGATTTCCATAGTAGCTGTACAAGCTTGCACTCCAACCAACAATGGAGGAGTGTTCCCCTTTTTGCACAACCTCGCCAGCATGTGCTGTCATTTGAGTTTTTGATCTTAGCCATTTTGACAGGTGTGAGATGGAATCTCAGAGTCATCTTGAGTTGCATTTCTCTGATGATTAAGGATGCTCAGCATTTCTTCAAGTGTTTCTCAGCCATTAGGGACTTCTCCTTTGTGAATTCTCTGTTTAGCTCTGTTCCCCATTTTTTGATTGGATTACTTGTTTTCTTGGCATTCAATTTCTTGAGTTCTTTGTAAATTATGGATATTAGCGCTCTGTCAGATGTGGGTTGGGCAAAGATCTTTTCCCAATCTGTAGGTTGACATTTTGTTTGAATGACAGTGTCTTTTACCTTACAGAAGCTTTTCAGTTTCATGAGGTCCCATTTACTGATTTTTGATCTTAGGTCCTGAGCTGTGGGTGTTCTGTTCAGGAAGTTGTCACCTATGTCAATGAGTTTGAGGGTTTTTCCCACTTTCTCTTCTAGTAGATTTAGTGTGTCCGGCCTTATGTTAAGGTCTTTGATCCATTTGGACTTAAGTTTTTGTGCAGGCTGATAAGTATGAGTCTATTTGCATTCTTTTACATGTAGACATCCAGTTAAACCAGCACCATTTGTTGAAGATGCTGTCCCTTTTCCATTGTATGTTAAACTATTCTTAAACATGAAAAGTTCAAGTGTGTGTGGTGGCACACGCTGTTAATCCTAGCACACAGCAGGCAGAGGCAGGTGGATACCTGTGAGTTTGAGGTCAACCTGATCTATAGAGATAGTTCCAGGACAGCGAGGACCACACAGAGAGACCCTGACTTGAAAAACCAAATAAACAAACAAGTATATACATTCCTAAAGTCAGTTGTCACTACAGTTGTCTTTAAAAAAAGGTCCTTGAGGAATTCCAATACATGAAATAGAGATTGATAGAAAAAAACACAGCATGGCTGAGATGCAGCTGCACTCCCATCATCTCAAGATTCTTGTATTAAGTTTCTCTAGAGTCAGAACTCATGGAATGAATCTCTGTCCACCCACACACAAACAATCTGTGAATGGAAAGACCAAGAGTCTAGTAGTTGCTCAGTCCCACGAGGCTGGGTGTCTCAGCTGGCCTTCTGGATAAGCTAGAATCCTGACAGACTCTAATGGCTGGCAAAATGAGTGCAGGCAGGTAATAAATGAATGGCCCTTTCCTTTTCCCTTGTCCTTATATAGGCTTCCAGAAGAAGGTATTGCCCAGATTAAAGGCATGCCTCAAGATTTGGATGAAAGAAGTATATCATCCTGCCTCAAGATCCATCCTTAAGATCCTCAGACTACAGTTTTATGCCCTCCATTTCTGGATTGTAGTTCAAGTTGACAACCAAGAACAGCCATCACCATTCCTCTGCATCCTCATCTGCCCATCATTGGGTTCTTGCTCTGGTTGGTCGCAGGGAGTCAGTGAGGTACAAAGGAAACAAAGTCACCACTATCAGGAAGCTTCCCGGCTGTCTAGAAGAGCCAATAGCTGAATTATCATGACTCCTTGCCCTAATCCAAAGAGCATGCACAAAAGAGAAGAATTTATACTGAGGTGTTGGGTCTAGTTAAGAGGTCTTGGACATTTTCTCTAAAGAAGAGTGCCTGAGCCAGGATCTGCAAGACAATCTATAGTTAACAGTGAAAAGAGGAATTAAAAATTGCTAGGAAGTAGGAAGTGGGTGTGCAAAGGCATACTATGCTAAAAGATGCATAAAAGGAATTGAATGATTAAAAACTGAGGCGTACATACGGGACAAGAAATAAAACTATGATGGTCATGAGGTGAGAGGGATGTGGAGGCTGAGATGGCCGGCTTTGTAAGGGGATAGGAACAATGGAATGCCACAGGTATCATTCAGGACTTTTTACTAGTTGAGAAGGCCTCTCTGCTGTGGGTGTAGAAAACTTGGGGAGGGACTGGGAGTGGATATGATGAGACAAGGCAGAAGACAAATCCTTTGTCCAGGCCGAAGAAGGATAAGGAATTGTGGTGGAGTGGACGGGTCTGAGTTATTTCGAAAGTAAAGTTTGCAGGACTGGGAAAATCATGGGTGAGTTGTGGAAGGGAGGATGGTTAGTTCAGGTTTCTGGCTGGTGTAATAGGTAATGCCTGTAGTGAGTGAGGCATTCCTTTGGAGCAGGGTCATCAAGCTTTAATGTATGTGGTGCATCCATGTTCGTTGGCTTGTGCATTTCATGTAGCTGCTTTTATATTACAAATGCAGAATTGAGAAGGTGTGACTAACATTGGTTCATAAAACCTAAATCTTTTATCTCCATCATCAAAGAAAATGCTTTCTCTCCTCAGACTTAGAGAAAGCTCTCTCTCTCTCTCTCTCTCTCTCTCTCTCTCTCTCTCACACACACACACACACACACACACATACATACTGCTATGACTCAGATGGATACCTTCTTTGTGTCCCCCAAAGGCTCATATATACGGAATGGGACCTTGAAGAGGTGAAGCCTATGGGGGCCTAAACCTGTCCCCTCCTCAACTCTGTTTCCCTGCTTTCCAATTAAATTTCTCTGTCACTGATTGACTCCTTCCAGGATGTCACCTTCTGCAAAATAGTGCAGCTGTCAGGGGGTAGGAGGCTCATCAGAGCCAATGCTTTCGATCTCCAAAATTTGGAGCCAAATTAACATATATTCTTCAAAATAAGATATCCAATGTCAGGTATTTTTTATGGCAAACAGAACACACACACACAGAGAGCACAGAGAGAGAGAGAGAGAGAGAGAGAGAGAGAGAGAGAGAGAGAGAGAGA
>CAJQZJ010032130.1:8047325-8097831 GCA_907164525.1 Lophiomys imhausi
AGAGAGAGAGAGAGAGAGAGAGAGAGAGAGAGAGAGAGAGAGAGAGAAGAGAGAGAGAGAAAGACAGAGAGAGGTATATACATTAGAAATATATGAGATTGGGAGAAATAAGTGATTTTGTATGCACATTTTATGTTTCTGGTGGTCAAGAAAGCGAAGAGATGAAGTCAGATAAATAAGAAGTTTCATCCTTGGAAATACTTACCCTGACTAGATGGTGAAGAGTCACCATTTGATTGTGTAAATATGGAAGGTATCACACTTATGATGGAAAAAAAACTCAAAGATTGTAGAAAACACTACCCAGGAGACCTCATGGTGAGCCTTACAGAGGGAGGCTTGACTAAGGGAGAGAGCTCAAATGTGGTTAGTATAATCACTGATCTCAACAGTAATATAAGTGTGGAAGCCCATCAGTGTCAAGGTATAAAGAAAGTAATGAATATGAATGAGAACAACTAGAGGAGGCCAGTGTAAGTAAAAGATTCTTAGAATAAGCCTGAAGACCCTCCATCATGTAAGGCCCAGACTGACTAATGATCAGAAAACGTATGAGGTTCAAGAATGTGATAATATAGAAGCCAAATATTTTAGTTTCCATATCCAAATGTGTGTGTTTGTTTGTGTGTGTGTGTGTGTGTGTGTGTGTGTGTGTGTGTGTGTGTGTGTTTCCTCTAAGATCAGGGTAAGAAAATGCAGCACACACTGCAACTAAATGGGTTTCAACAAGTTCACTTTAGGAAGCCAGAAATCTCAAATGAAGACATTCATGGGGTTGTTTTCTCTTCAGGAACTCAGGCAGAGGTTTGGTTATGTATGCTTCTGAGCTCACAGTGTGTCCAAGAATCCTTGGTATGCTTTGGTTGCTAGATGCATGGCATTCCTCTGTACCTCTGTTGTGACACAGTGTTGTCCTTGTGACTCTCGGTCCCTGTGTCAGTTTTCTTAGACACACTGTTTAAGGTGGCTACCCTACTCTGTAATGACTCTATGACTAAAGAAGATCTCCTTCTGAGGGATTTGGAAGGACATGAACTTCGGAGGAAACAATGAGCTCCAAAATGATACGATGTGGCTGAGAGATCCAACCTACCAAGGCTCACTGAGAAACAGAGATCAGTACAGAGAACTGAAGCAGTTCATGCGGGCCTCCAACTGCACTAGCTCCCTTCTCGTTCCCAGTAATCCTGAAGCTGCGATGGTTATACTGTAGAATGTGTCTTTAGTTTTGAGAGCTGGCTCAGAACACAGGGTCCAGGCTCTGCAGAGATGCGAGAGTAACGATGCCAACCTTTGGAATTTCTCATTTTGATCTCCTCAGCCACTTGATTGCCCTTGGAGATCTCTCCTTAAGTGAGATCCAAGCCCACTCCTGTATACAGTGCACAGGGGCTAATGGGATCACTGGCTGAGGTGAAATGGTTGCAGGTGGTAATGTGAAGACTAATTTATTTTCAGAGGCTTTTAGGAATTCATGTGCTTTTAATGATAGCTTACTATAACCACAGATCCCTCATTTTCATTCGTTCAGGGGAGAGGATATTGCCCATTATTAACAACAGAGGAAGACAGAGTAGGCAGCTAATTGACCTAGCTAAGCTGACACAATTGTGGTGGGGTTATGAAAGCTGAGGCACTTTAATATACTCCTAGGACTTTCGTCTATTTCTTTTCTTTTCTTTCTTTCTTTTTTTAAGTAACAATTTCTCTAACCTCTCTGTAAGCCAATTATTCTGCGATCCTCTCTCCCTCAGTCAAGCCTCCTCCATGTTCCAGGCCCACAGTAAGGTCTGCTGTGGAGGGTTTTATATAATCATTTTTTTTATCAGAAGTCTAAAGCTGTCCATGCCTACACCAACGGAGCGGTTACTCACCCACCACCCAGAAAGGGGAGACATGGAAGGGGTTACGTGCTGTCAATCACTCTACTCTCATCATTGCCACTGGATGAAGATGACATGTTGCCTGCCACCTTGTAGGGAGAAGGAGAGAAACTGGGAAGATGAGAACGGGAAAACGTATTTCCAATTAGTCTTGATGTAAAAGGAGGGTGTGTGTGTGGGGAGGACACCTTTGAGAGCCAGAAGTCATTAATTTCAGGAGGAAAATGTTGATTCTTTGATCCAAGTGGATTGCTGACCCCACTTGTCCATAAATTCACAAAACTCCAGTGACCCCAGTGGGTGCTCAGCAAGGCTGGAGTCTCACAGCTCTGCCTCTGACCATCATCCACTGAAACTAAACTCTTTATCTCCTTATCTGAATTTATGTCCTGCCTCTGATGAGTTGCAGGTTTATACATGGTCTTTACCGATCTTAAGGATTTTTTTTTTTTAAAGGTTTTCATAAGGGCAGCAAGCATTCAGACTGTCAGAAGCCTCGTTCCCCTATGCTTCGTTCCCCTAGGCTCTGGTCTGCCTCACTTTCCACCATGCCAGCCAAGAGAGCCCCAGAGCTTTGGGCACTGAGATAACAGTCTGGGATCGGAGAGTCACTGGAGACTTTTGTGGTTAGGGAAATGACACATAATCACTCACGATGTGGAAAGTGTGGGTTTGAAGTTAGGCTGTCTTAGATCGGAGGCCAGGTTCTCACTCTTATATCTTTGAAAATTGACTAAATATATTTTCAAGCAGCATAACAATGTTTATATATAAACACAAATAAAAGCATAAATTGGAATGTGTACAAAAGTGACTGTCATTGTCCTAAGGTAAATCTGAGATCCACATAACACCAGACAGGAAACAAAGGGAACTTAAGTTTTTCAGTAATCTGAAGTTATCAGGACAAAAAAGTTTTGGTGGCAGGTTATGTTATAACTCCTTTTCTATATTTTATATCTACTAGCATTCATCTATTATTTTTATTTTCCTATGCCTTAGTTATTCACAATTATCTCCTATTTTTCTCTTGGGCTATCTTTTCCATGTTACTTTGAAGGTATTCACATAGTCTTTCTTGAATTAGACTGTGTGTGTGCATGCACATTTGTGAATGCCCAGGTTAGAGAACAAGCTCAGTTGTCATCCTCAGGGACACCACCTATCTCCTTTGAGACACAGTGGCTAGCTGCATATGTTGTATCTTGTCCTGCCTGTGCTTCATCATTTCTTTTTGTTATAGGAATCTTGACAGCCAGTGTCAGAAAAGATGACAGAAGTTAACTTATCAAATGTCTACCTTATGCTTTGAGCTTTTGGTATATAACTTAAAATCTTATTTTCATTTTTTTCTGACAGAGTTAAAATTTATTTTCCACTATAGGTCTCTAGTCAACCTGTAATCAAATTTTCGACACGAGTAACTTACAGATTTAATAATTTCTCTTCTATACATAAAGGTAATTGCCCTAGCAGTCACAGAATATAAGAACAATGCTGATTTTTGTATCAAGAAAATTTGAACAATTCTTAATCTTTTTAAGAGCTGTATAATTTTTAAATTACTAGTGTTGTAAATAATATCAATTTTGTCTATTTCTGGGTCTCACCTACCATAGTTCTTTTTCTTGTCTTACTGTAGTGAGAATTTCTAGCCTGAGTGACACAGTAGTGAAGATAACATGCATCTTCATCTCAGTGCATCTTCATCTCATTCTTGACAACAATGGCAATACTTTCAAAAAAAATGTGTGTGCATGTGTGCCCCAATAGCATATATATATATATATATATATATATATATATATATATATACTGACTTCTTTCCACTGAGTGGTGGCCTTGGCAAAGGAGAGATCTCCTTCACTTTCTTTTGCCCTACCCACAGGTAACAGGTGGGAAAGTTGGTCCTGATACAGTCATGAGAGCAGGAGAGCTGGCCCAGCCCCTTACCTGCAGTAGCACTTGGGAGAACAGGCCCTCCACCTCGTCTGGGAAGCACAGTAGAACAGGCCCTGGATGTGAGGGTTGCAGACACAGAACCAGGACTTTGAATTGAATTGAACCATCCCAACAACTACCCCATGGATAAACTTCTGAAGTACATTAAGAGTACTTCTTAAACTACAGGATCTCTATAACACAGGGCAACAACAGGTTCTGAGAGGAGTCCCAGTGAGATTCCGTATTGACAAAGTAACATAAGTCAGAGACCTTGTATCAAACCAAGAAGTCATTGCAAGAAAAACGAAGTGTGAACAAAATGGAATATTCTGTTTTACACTGTGACACACTACAGCCTCACAATAAGATTTTTTTTCTCTTTTGGGAGAGGTTGTAAGGGTGGAGGGCAGGTCAGAGGGGATGGTGGGAGATGAATGGGATCAGGGTGTATGATGTGAAATTCACAAAAATAAACAATATAAAGTAAAAGAAAGAAAGAAAATTTAAAAATTAAGAAAAATTACAGTCTACATAAAGATATATACAAGAAGAGTCAATATTCGGAAACTTCACAGTGTACTAGACTTCCTTTTAAGCTTTTAATCCTTAAAATGCGTCAAGAGGCAGATAATACTACAATGCACTAAGAGGTAGAGAAATGAAGAACTTGTTTCAAGACCACATGATACACCAATGGACATGTGAAGATTACACTCCAAGCATTAGAACATCTATGCCAGCTCTTGGGGCTGCTATTGACACAATGGTGAAGGAACTGGAGTGATTTTCAAAAGTTGAATGTATTTGTCACCATAACAGCAAGAACTAGGTGACATCCTGTAACTGACTAATTTTGAGTATTTCACACATACTTCAGGGGAAGTATGGGGAAATCTAAAGGGGCGGTGTAATGGTCCAGAGCTAGTAACAGGAGAAAAATCATACTCCCACTACAAGGACATGAAGTGACTCCTGAATCTGAATAGTTACTAGGCATAGCTTCAACTCCAGGAAGTCTGCCAAGCAGATGCTTCAAAGCAAAACTGCGATGGCCATGCAATGTGGGAACCAGGGAGGAAATACTACTGGCTCATTTCCTTTCCATTTACCTCTCTTCTGATAATTTCTTATTCAATTTCATGTAGCTACAACAAAATATCTGTAGCTGGGGTACTTTCTAATGAAAAGAGTTTCATTTACATCACCGTTCTAAAGGTTTGGGAGCATGACATTGGCACCTGCTCAGCTTCTTGCAGATAGCATGACAAATGGTACCCAAATGGTAGAAGCACAGGTGGAAGAGAACACATGGAAAGGAAGAAGAGCTTCATGGGAGGACCTTGGCTTTCGGCTATCAACTCACTCTTATGGAACTTCTAGAGAGAATACACTCCTTAGAGAGAAACATTCATTCCTATTAAACGTCTAACCTCTTACCAAAGCTCCACCTCTTAAGGGTCCCTTTACTTCTCTAACGTTTTATATTATTTTAGTGTGTGGGGGTGGGGTGAGAGGTGTGTATGTTTATGTGTGCAGGTGTACACATGAAGACCAGAAGGGCCTCATTTTCTACCTTATCTTTGAAGCAGGGTCTCTACCTTGCCAGCGAGGGAAGCCTGCAAAGCCCCAGTGATCCTAAAACCTTCTTGGTTCTGCGGTTACAAGCACACACAAGATGTCTGGTTTGTTATGTGGATGCTGGGTTCTGTACTGTGGTCCTCGTGCTTGCAGAGCAAATCTCATATTCACTGAGTTCTCTCCCCAGTCCATTACTTCTTAACTTTGTCACACTGGCTCCTCAAGCCATAAGATCTCCTCTGTCAGTTAAACCCCATTAGAAGCCAGAAAACCAAGAGCTGTGTTGGAGTATATAAAGCTCCCCTCAAGGGATCTGGAACAATGTGGTGAATAGCTTGAACTTAGAGGGAAAGTATGTAGTCTCTGCCTCATGTTGCTGTATGATAATCTGCTAGACCGTGGGCCTAGAATTAATGACCTATGGACTGTGTACTGAAATCTCTGAAACTGTGAGTAAAATAAATAATCCTTCTCCATTATTTTCTTAGGGTATATATCACAGTGATGAGAAAATAAGTAACAAAGAAAACAGGTCCCAGAAGAGTAGGTTCATTGTTGTGACTAAACCTGGCCTTTAGCATTTAAACCTGTTTTCAGTGGGAGTTTTGAAGTTGTTTGAAGAAGTAGCATCAGATCCTGCTAGACTTTAGTGGATGATTCTGGTGGGAACTCAGAAGAACAGAACCGTGATGGGAATGCTGACAGCAGACTGTACTGTGGGGAGTGGAGAAATCCAGGAGTAAGAGAAGTTCTGAGTGAATGTGTGCTCTTGATGTGGACATAGCCAAGTCAAGGACCCCATAGCATCAGACTCAGACTGATGAAAATGACTTCCTGGAAGGACTGAGGAGGAGTGGGGGCAATTTATGTAGAAAATGTCCAGCATAGCTTTCTCCTTACTAGATATTGACTGCCTGAAGACTGCTCCCCTGACACAGCTCCTACCCAGATTAGTTCATCCTTCTCCAGCAGCACACCATGACCCCACCTCCTTGTTAATATGTATGTAATAATCTCACCCCCTCATTCATCAGTATGTACTAACCTCATCATTCATTCAACTCTATATACTAAACACCCTGAGTTTCTAGGGTGCTATGGTTTTCCCAGAAGACAGCCCAGACAAATGTTAGCTTTCTGTGTGTCCTTGCGCCCATCTGTTTGTCTCTTCTTCATTCTCTTGCTGCCCCATTCAGGTCCATTTCTGGAGTCCCACTGGATGCTTCACTATACTCATGGGGTCTCAGATGAAACAGAACTTTTATCAGGAGTTGGACTAGAGACCATTTATGTTATACTAGGAAGAATCTGGTTATGTATTGTTCATGCCCCAAGGCTTTGAGGAAGGCAAAGTTGAAAGATGACTGGCTAACTCATCTGATGGGGGAATTTCAGAGCTGTCTAGCTATCAGGTTATAATAGTTACTGGGAACTGGTTTTGTTCATACCCCGAGGCTTTGAGGAAGGCAAAGTTGAAAGATGACTGGCTAACTCATCTGATGGGGAATTTCAGAGCTGTCTAGCTATCAGGTTATAATAGTTACTGGGAACTGGTTTTACTAAGAACTGGGAACAAAAGGCAGAACAGAAAGATCTAAAAACTTTTTCAGTTTTCTGGAAAAAAAAAAGGAACATGGTTCAAACTGTGAAAAAGGGTGCTGTGGTTGACAGAGCTTAGAGCAACTTAAAGAAGCCAGGCACTGACCTTGAAGGCACATCAGGAATTAGCCAATGTCACCTGAGGTGGCTCTAGGGTATTGAGAGAGTAAATTCATTTGATTTCCCTTGCAGGAGACAGTCCCTCTGAGGCACTCTGCACAAGATCACCTGGGACATTATTTCCCTCTTATTTGTTTCACTTCTCAGTCACTCAGGTAACCAGGTCATTGTAGCTGTCATCTAAGAGTGCTGACTACTATGCAAGTTGGTATGAACCTTTCTGTCATCAATTCTATGATGGCTTTGAAGGTGTGTAGCAGTTAAGAGTTACACAGGATCATGGAGGTTCCCACCACACCTCAAAAGAAGGCTCAGGAAGCCAGGCAATTTTCCAGAGTGCTGAGATACCCGAAGGCAACTCTTGGGGAGGATGGTGCATAAAAGCTTCTAGAGTGAAGTCACAGATTAAATGGACAGGCCAGGGAGTTACGTTTGCCAAAAACATGCCACATCTGCTAAGTAGAAAGCTGCGTGTGTCCAGTAAAGTCAACTGAAGAGAGGCCATGTAGGCTGTATTTGGCAGAGTCATTTGGATAGGGCTGCTCAAACTCTTTGGATCTTACATCACACCCACCATAGACCATAGACAAGAAGCTCAGGATTTCTTACATTACCTTCTGGATTTCAGGCTTGGTTTGATCCTGTCTTCCTTTGCTATTCTCCTACTTGAAATGTAAATATTTGTTCACTGCCACTGTATTTGGGGAATATGTAACTTGTTTGTTTCATAGGGGCTCACAGATTCTATAAAAGAGCCTTGGATCTCAGGAAGACTCTGACCTTAGACATTGACCAGTGATAAAATGTTTAGGACTATGGGATTATTAGCGATGAACCAAATACATGCTTGCATTGTGAGACAGATGCAAGTCTTGTGAAGGTCAAAGGCAGACTGTTATGACTTGCATATGGATTAAGTGTCTCAAAAAGACTTACTACTAAAAGCTTGATCCATAATTATTGGTGCTATTTTGTAAGATTGTGGAAATGTTAGGAGGTAAGGGCCTGTTTCCAAGATGGTAGATTCCTAGGGCAGTTTATTGGAAGTTATATCTTGTCTTTCACAAGTCTCTGGCTCTTTTTCTACATTCTTCCTTCTGGGAGGTGAACAGCCACTGCGATATACTCCCACTGCTGTACTATTCTGCTTGACCAGGAACCTAGAAGCCATTGGACTAAGGACTTTGAGCTAAAATCTCTGAAACCTTGAGGTAAAATAAATCATTCTTCACTTGAAGGTGTTTGCTCACGTATCTTACACAGCTACAAGAAACATAATGATAGGTGGATATGAAAGCAACTCTATTTTTGCAGTGTTGAAAGTTACTGTTTGATATTGGAATACATTCTTAATAAATGACGCTATTTCATACATCATTTTAATGCACATTTCTCTCTTTATGTTTTTTTTGAATAATGGCATTACATGCTTTTTTACCCTTCTGTTATGGAGTGATGTTAGACAAATGGAGAATTCAAGTGATTTCAAAAAATGTATAAGTTTACCTTATAGAAATGATGTGTGTGTGTGTGTGTGTGTGTGTGTGTGTGTGTGTGTGTGTGTGTGTATGTGTGTGGGCACACATCTAGAGGTCAAAGAGCTTTGTGGAGTCATTTCTCTTCTTCCATCTTTATGTAGGTCTCATGAACTGAACTCAGGTCCTCAGGCTTGCATGACAAGTGCCTTCACCCACTGAACACTCACTCTTGCTTGCCCCCCCCCCAGGTTTCTTTCTCACTCAAATTCAAAATGAAGCACAAAAAAAATGGAGACAATTTGAAACACCAACAATGCATTTGTCCTAAGAACTGCTGAAGATTGCACAGTGCACTGGTGATTCAAGAAAAACTTCAAAGGAGACAAAGCCTTGAAGATGAGTAGCAGAGGACTGGCCAGTGGAATCTGAGGACAACTGTTCCAGAACAACCGTGAAAGTTGGCCTTTTTACATCTGCATGAGAACTGCTAAGGGACTTAATGTGAACCATTCAACTACATGACATTTGGAGTAAATTGAAAGGGTGAAAAGCCTAGAATCCCAGCACCTAGGAAATAGAGGTAGCCATATCTCTGTGATTTTGAGGCCAGACTGGTCTACAAAGCAAGTCCAGGATATCCAGAGCTATACAGAGAAACCCTGTCTTGAAAAACCAAACCAAAACAAAACAAACAAAAAAAAAGCCTTGATAAGTGGGTGTGGGTGTCTTAGGAACTGGATCAAATTTTTTAAAATGTTGCTTTAAACTGTCATCATCTTTTTATTCTTTCCAACTACAAGGAACCATCTCTTGATTGGCTTGTAACTTGTAACTGAAAGTGGATTTTCTTCTGTAATTAGTAATTTTTTAGTTTATTGGCTAGGTAGAAAAGAAGCTCCAGTATACTCCCCAAAGCCAAACTTGTCCCCCCAAAAGTCATGGTCATTATTTAGTAGTTTGGTGCTACTCTGGCTCAGTATAGCCTTCTGAATCCCTGTGAAATCATGACCTCTGAGGAGTATACTTAACAACTTGTTGGGACACATCAGAAACTGTAAGGCCTGTCATTGTAACTGACCAATAGAAATGGCATAATTCCACTCCACAACACCAGTAACATGTCACAAAACCAGTGCTTCAGAAGTTGAACATGTTGTTCTGTGAAGTTCTGCCTAATCCACCACATTCACCTGGCCTCTCGCCAACCAACTTCCCCTTCTTCAAGCACCCCGCCAACTTCTTACAGAGAAAATGCTTCCACTGCCAGCAGGATGTGGAAATGCTTTCCAAGTGTTTGTCAAATCCTAAAGCACAAATTTTATACCACACAAACAAACAAAATTACTTATCATTGGCAAAAATGTGTTGTTGGTAATGGTTCCCATTTTAATTAATAAAGATGTCTTTGAGTATAGTTAGACTCACTTAAAATTCAGAGTCTGAAACTGGATCCTTTTGTAATGTGACTTACTCCTCTGTTCATTCAAAAAATCACTTTCCAAACTATGAATCCATTTTCTAACCCACAGTTTGTCAATTGAGGAATTTTGGGGGTATTCTGTAAAACCATTATCTGTAAATTTATTGTTTTCAACTTTTTTTTTGCTTTCTCTCTTAATGTTCTTTTTCTAGTATTTCATTACAACAATCATTTAGCTATACTGAGTTTGTGTGTGGATGTATGCATGTGAAGGTATGTGTGTGAAGGTGTGTGTGTGTGTGAGGGTGTGTGTGTGTGTGTGTGTGTGTGTGTGTGTGTGTGTGTGTGTGTGTGCAGTACTCATGTGCATAGAGGTGAAATTAACATTGAGTGTCATTTTTAGGAGCTATCAACCTCGTAACTTTTGAGACAGAATTTCTTACTGAAACCCAGGGCTCATTGATCAGGCTAGGTTGGCCTGCCAGTGAGACCTCAATGATATGACACTTTTGTCTGCACCTTTTCAGTGCTGGGATTACAAAAGCATGCCATCATATCTGGCTTTTTAAGTGGTTCCCAGGACGAAACTCTGTTTCTCATGCTTGCATAGTGCGATACTTTTTTTTTTTTGGTTTGGTTTGGTTTTTGACACAAATTACAGTCATCTGAGAAGAGGAAATCTCAATTGAGAAAATACTTCCCATCTGATAGATTGGAAGGAAAAACTGTGGAGCATTTTCTTGATTGATGTGAAAAGGCCCAGCCCACTGTGGGCAGTGGCAACCCTGCATAGGTGGTCCTGGGTTTTATAAATAGGTAAGATGAACAAGCCATGGGTAGCAAGCAAGTACACAGCGTTTCTCCATGATCTCTGCCTTAGTCCCTGCCTTCAGATCCTGCCTGAGTTCTTGCCCTGACTCCCCTTCATGACAGATTATAACCAAAATTATATCTATATAACAAAACTATACCAAAAACTGAAATAAGCCCTTTCTTTCCAAGTTGCTTTTGATCGTGGTGATTTATCACAGTAGTAGAAAGCTAACTAGAGACAGAGCAAGCACTCTAATGCCAAGCTGTCTTGGTGTCTGAGAACAGTGTTTCAAGTGTACTGCCTACAAGTAAAAATGAGATTGCCACGGTGCACAAAGAGCAACAATCAGAATTCTGTTTAAGCAGTTGTCAGCAAAGGAGGCCAGGAGGCTGTGTTTGGTTCCTTTCAGCAGATTCATGTGGAATGGTCATGCGCCTTTATATATTCCATTTCACCCATAGAATAACACAAACACTATTATTTGTTCATTTTTCAGATATTAAAATTGATTGTCTTGTGAAGGGAAAGCTAACATTTTTTTTCTATCTTATCTCAATCTGTGCTTCTCACGACAGTAAAGGGATTTAGAAGGGGAGAAATACTTCTGGGATGGACACTCAGAAATGAGTGTAGACATTTAATGGCTGATTTTTGAAAATTCTTAGTGCATGCTATTGGTGACTAAGACACGTGACGTCTAGGGGTGCTCTGTATGTCCTAGTATAATGAGCGATTCATTCACAAAGCAGTGACCAGTCAAGAAACACTCACAGAAGTTTCCTTTAAGGGTGTCCCTGATAGGGTAAAAATGTTCTAATGAATGGCCTCATACCCATGAGTAGTATATGGGTACATTGGATTGTGAATTATTAAAAGGAGAAAAAGAAGAGGAGGAGGAGAGGGATTGGTAGTAGGAGAAGATCTGGGAGGAGTTAAAGGGAGAAGTAGGTGAAGAAGATTATCAAAATACATCATATGCATGTATGAAATTATCAAAGAGTAAATGCATTATATTAAAAACAAACATTGACCCATACAACACTAGAATGAAATTGAAGAACACTGGAATTATTTATAATTTGTAAGTAGAGATTATAATATTCTTGTATTTATAATTTTATTGATTTTTGTCCAGTATCATTTAAAAAGTGGGACTGATGAAGACATTACATTTATATTTAAGAATTATTATGGCTATTGGTGAAGCAGAAGGTAAAGAAAAATGGCTATGCTATAAAATGACTAAAGAGCTACTTTGTGGTAAGGTGTATTGGATTCTGGAAGCCCCCTTATGCATCCGACTTAAAACTAGCCTAAAAATTATGTGACTATCCAGTATTTATTAGTATTTCCGGCAGTACTCTCATGAAGTAAGCCAGCCTTTGAGAGATGTTTCTGGGAAGCTGCCTTGTTAGGCTCATCTCCTCCCTCAAAGTGGGTGAGTTATAGCCCAGCTTCTCATGGGCTTTCTTGTTTCTGTCAGGTTATGAAAATTGTCTAGAGGGAGGAGCAGGGGCTCACTTTGTATCAGACTTGAGAAGCAGAGGCAGAAAGAGACACTTCCTTGGATATCCCTACATCTGGACCCTTCCCATGTTACTGTTCATACTTGTAAAAGTTTGCCACTGAAGGGGCCTTTGATTTATGTTAGTGGTCGCAGGGACTTCCTTAGGGTCATCATAGGAGAGAATGAAACAAGAACTGTAATTTAAACAAAGAAAGCAGGAGGCTTTGTGGGCTCTAGGTAGTTTGATTTTGGGCACTGAAGTGTAGGTCAAATTCAGTTCTAGTTCTATTGTTCTTTGGCCATGTGACCTTAAACAGGTTATACTGTAAGCATCAGCCTCTTTATAAAATGGGGGCCAATGGTAATACTTACATGATAGTTGTGACAAAAATTAGTTGAAATGATTAGTGTAAAAGGATTTGACCTATAACACACATCAATAAATGTAAACCATTTTATACACATCTGATCATATGCCATGTCCTCATACCCTATCCAACACCAAGAAACCAACATATGCTGTCATTTGAGATTTTGATCTTAGCCATTTTGACAGGTGTGAGATGGAATCTGAGAGTTGTCTTGAGTTGCATTTCTCTGATGATAAAGGATGCTGAGCATTTCTTCAAGTGTCTTTCAGCCATTAGAGACTCCTCCTTTGTGAAGTCTCAGTTTAGCTTTCTACCCAATTTTTGATTGGATTATTTGGTTTCTTGGTGTTTAATTTCTTGAGTTCTTTATAAATTACGGATATTAGCCCTCTGTCAGAAATGGGGTTGGTAAAGATCTTTTCCCAATCTGTAGGTTGCCCCTTTGCTCTGATTACAATGTCCTTTGCCTTACAGAAGCTTGCCTGTTTCATGAGGTCCCATTTATTGACTGTTGTTGGTCTTAGAGCCTGAGGTGTTGGTGTTCTATTCAGGAAGTTGTCACCTGTGCCAATGAGTTCGAGGCTTTCCCCCACCTTCTTTTCTATTAGATTTAGTGTGTTGGGCTTTATGTTAAGGTCTTTGATTCATTTGGACTTAAGTTTTGTTCAAGGTGATAATTATGGGTCTAATTTCATTCATTTACATGTCTACATCCAGTTAGACCAGCACCATTTGTTGAAGATGCTGTCCTTTTTTCATTGTATGGTTTTGGCTTCTTTGTCAAAAATTAGGTGACCATAGGTGTGTGGGTTCATTTCTGGGTCTTCATTTCGATTCCATTGATCCACTGGTATGTTTCTATACCAGTACCATGCTGTTTTTATTACTATTGCTCTGTAGTATAGCTTGAAATCTGGGAAGGTGATATCTCCAGATGTTTTTTATTGTACAGGGTTGATTTAGCTCTTCTGGGTTTTTTGTTATTTCATATGAAGTTCAGAACTTTTTTTCCAGGTCTATAAAGAATTGTGGTGGTATTTTGATAGGAATTGCATTGAATTTGAGTATTGCTTTTGGCAGGATGGCCATTTTTATTATGTTGATCCTACCTATCCATGAGCATGGGAGATCTTTCCATCTTCTGATGTCCTCTTCAATTTCTTTCTTCAAGGACTTGAGGTTCTTGTAACACAGGTCTTTCACTTTCTTGGTTAGAGTTACCCCCAGGTATTTTATATTGTTTGTGGCTATTGTGAAGGGTGTTGTTTCACTAATTTCTTTCTCAGCCCATTTGTGTTTTGTATAAAGAAGGGCTTCCAATTTTTTTTTAATTAATTTTTTTATCCAGCCACCTTGCTGAAGGTGTGTATTAGTTGTAGGAGTTCTCTAGTGGAATTTTTGGGGTCACTTATGTACACTATTATATCACTTGAAAATAGGGATAATTTGACTTCTTCATTTCCAATTTGTATCCTCTTGATCTCCTTATTTTGTCTTTGCTCTAGCTAGAATTTCAAATATTATGTTGAAGAGATATGGCAAAAGTGGGCATCCTTGCCTTGTCCCCGAGTTTAGAGGAAATGCTTAAAGTTCCTCTCCATTTAATTTGATGCTGGTTACTGGCTTGCTATATATTGCCTTTATTATTTCTAGATATGGTCTTTGTATGCCTGTTCTCTTCAGGACTTTTAGCATGAAGGGGTGTTGAATTTTGTCAAATGTTTTTTCACCATCAAGAGAGATGATCATATGTTTTTTTTTCTTTCAGCTTGTTTATATGGTGAGTTACGTTGATGGATTTTCGTATATTGAACCACCCCTGCATTCCAGGGATGAAGCCTACTTGATCATGGTGTATGATACTTTTGATGTGTTCTTGGATTCATTTTGCCAGTATTTTATTAAGTATTTTTGCATCTACGTCTCATGAGGGAGATTGGTCTGAAGTTCTCTTTCTTTGTTGTGTCTTTGTATGGTTAAGGAATCAGGGTGACTGTGGCCTCATAGAATGAGTTTGGCAGTGTTCCTTCTGATTTTATTTTGTGGAAGCATTTGAAGAGTGTTGGTGTTAGCTCTTCTTTGAAGGTCTGGTAGAATTCTGTGCTGAAACCATTTGGCCCTGGACTTTTTTTGGTTGGGACATTTTTCAATGACTGTATCTATTTCCTTAGGGGTTATAGGACTGTTTAATCTGTTTACCTGATCTTGATTTAAGTTTGGTAGGTGGAATCTATCAAAAAAATTGTCCATTTCACTTAGGTTTTCAAATTTGGTGGAGTAGAGATTTTTAAATTAGGACCTAAAGATTCTCTAGATTTCCTCAATGTCTGTTGTTATTTCTCCCTTTCCATTTCTGATTTCGTTGATTTGGATTTTTTTCCGTCTGCCTTTTAGTTAATTTGGCTAAGGGTTTTTCTATTTTGTTGATTTTCTCAAAGAACCAACTCTTGCTCTCATTAATTCTTTATATTTTTCTTTGTTTCTAGTTGTTAATTTCAGCCCTAAGTTTGATGATTTCCTGCCTTTTGCTTATCTTGGAAAAGTGTTTGCTTCTTTTTTTTTTCCAGTTCTTCCAGTTCTGGCATTAATTTGCTAATATGAGCTGTCACAATTTTCTTTTTGAAGGTACTTAGTGCTATGAACTTTCCTCAAAGCACTGCTTTCAATGTATCCCATAGGTTTGGGTATGTTGTGCCTTCATTGTTGTTGGATTTTGAGAAGTCTTTGATTTCCTTCTTTATTTCTTCCCTGACCCAGTAGTCATTCAGTAGAGAGTTGTTCAGTTTCTATGAATATATAGGCTTTGTGTTATTTCTGTTGTTGTTGAAGTCCAGCTTTAATCCATGGTGGTCTGATAAGATACAAGGGGTTATTTCAGTTTTCTAGTATCTGTTGAGGCTTGCTTAATGTCCAACTACATGGTCAATTTTGGAGAAGGTTCCTGTGGTGCTGAAAAGAAGGTGTATTCTTTTGTATTTGGGTGGAACATTCTGTAGATATCTGTTAGGTCCATTTGGTTCATGGCCTCTGTTAGTCTCATTATTTCTCTGTTTGGTTTCAGCCTCAATGGCCTGTCCATTGTTGTGAGTGGGGTGGTGAAGTCTCATAGTACTAATGTGTGGGGATCAATGTGAGTTTTAAGCTTTAGAAGAGTTCCTTTTCCAAATGTGGGTGCTGTTGTATTTGGGGCATAGATATTCAGTATTGAAATACCATCTTGATGAATTTTTCCTTTAACAAGTATGTAGTGCCCTTCCCTATCTTTTTTGATTAACTTCAGTTGAAAGTCCATTTTGTTTGTTATTAGGATGGCTACTCCAGCTTGCTTCCTGGGCCCATTTGCTTGCAAAACCTTTTCCCAGCCCTTTACTCTGAGGTAGCATCTATCTTTGTTAGTGAGATGCATTTCTTGTATGTAACAAAATGATGGATCACGTTTATGGACCCATTCTGTAAGCCTGTATCTTTTTATTGGGGAATTGAGTCCATTGATGTTGATGGATATTAATGTCCAAAGGTCATTATTTCCTGATATTTTGATGTAGGTGATGGTTATGTGTTTCTCTTGGTTTAGCTGCAGTTGAGTTTTTTGTTTCCTCTGTTTTCTTGGTAGTATTTATCTTCTCTGTGTTGGAATTTTCCTTCTAGTATCTTCTGTAGGGCTGAATGTGTGGGTACATACTGTTTAAATTTGGTTTTGTCATGGAATACTTATTTTCTCCATCTTTGTTGATAGAGAATTTTGCTGAGTATAGTAGTCTGGCTGGGTACCTATGTTCTCTGGTTTAGCTGCAGTGGAGTTTTTTGTTTCCTCTGTTTTCTTTGTAGTATTTATCTTCTCTGTGTTGGAATTTTCCTCCTAGTATCTTCTGTAGGGCTGGATGTGTGGATAGACACTGTTTAAATTTGATTTTGTCATGGAATATCTTGTTTTCTCCATCTATGTTGATAGAGAATTTTGCTGCATATAGTAGTCTGGCTGGGTACCTATGTTCTCTTAGGGCTTGTAGGACATCTGTCCAGGCCCTTCTAGATTTTAAAATTTCTGAGAAGTCAGGTGTAATTCTGATGGGTCTGCCATTATATGTTACTTGACTTTTTTCTCTTTCAGCTTTTAACATTTTTTCTTTGTTCTGTACATTTGGAGCTTCAATTATTATGTGGTGAGAGGAATTTCTTTTTTGGTCTAATCTGTTTGGTGTTCTGTATGCCTCTTGGAATTTTATTGGCATCTCTTTCTTTAGGTTTGGAAATTTTTCTTCTATTTTTTTGTTGAAGATGTTTCATGGACCTGGGATTCGGGAGTCTTCTCTTTCTTCTATGCCTATAATTCTTCGGTTCTGTCTTTTCATTGAGTCCTTGATTTCTTGGATGTTGTGGGTGAGAAATTTTTTAGATTTCTCATTCTCATTGGTTGTACTGATTTCTTTAATCGAATCTTCCACACCTGAGATTCTGTCTTCCATCTCTTACATCCTATTTTTTATACTCATGTCTGTAATTCCTCTTCTCTTCCCTTGATTTTCCACCTCCAGCATTGTCTCTGATTGTGTTTTCTTTATTGCTTCCACTTCCAATTTCAAGTATTGAACAATTTTACTCATTTTATACATTTCCTCCTCCAATTTTGCTTGTCTTTGTGTGCAAATCTTTCCAATCTTTCATTCCCTTGTCTCTTTCCTGTTCATGTTGGGCTTTGTTGCCTTGGAGATTTCTAATGGTATACTCCATTGCTTTCATTTGTAAAACTGAAGATTCTTTAAATTCTTTCAGAAATTTAATTTCTTCTTGTAAGGACTCTATCACTTTCCAAAGTATAGATTTGTCATCTTTTTCATGTGTTTCATGAAAAAGTGGTAGGATGGTCAGGGCTTGCTGTACTAGTATAGCTGAATTTTGTTGAAATCATATTTCCCTGACTTTTGTCAGTTCTGTTTTTTTGCTGGCCTTTAGCCATCTGGTTGTTCTTAGCTGCTTGTGCCTGGTGCCTTCTGGGCTTGATGCCAAGCAGAGAGCTTTGGTGTAGAGGCTGTTTAACTTGGTGATCCATAGCTCTCCACAGGTGGATGGGGCCTTGTGTGGGGGCTGGTTCTTAGTGTGTCTCCCAGAGCTCACTCCTTCCTGCTGTTTCCCAGTTGGGAACTTAGGTCAGATGTTGTAGTGGGATTTGTTATTCCTGCTTGCAGGTTCCTGAGATCCAACTGGTTTTCTTAGTTTTTGGTGCGGGTGGCCAGGCCACAGAATGTATGCTGGAGCTGCAGCTCCCCTGCAGCTTATGCATTGGGACCATGATTGTGGTCCTCCCAAGCTTCTCACAGGGGGTTCTCAGATTCAACATGCACCTTATATCCAGAAGCACTGTGATCTGGTACAGCCCATGTAACCCAGGCAATGAGCAATGTTTGGGGGTTGTCTTCTCAGGGGAGTTTCAGAATCAATCTGTGCGCCTCTTAGTCAGAAATTCTTTGGGTTGGTGCAGTCCACCTGCTCAGGCCACAAGCAACAGTTCAGAACTGCTTTACTGCTCCTGACCTAGATCTAGATGCTATAAATTGAGACAGTAGACTGAGAGCCCTCCCAAAGTGAGTGTGGGCAGTGAGTTCATAAAGCATCTCCAGCACTTGGACTCAGGGGGGATCTCAGCAGCCTTTTTCCCTGTCAGAGGTGCTGTGTTCGAGTGTAGCCTGTTTGGTTCGACAGAGTTTCTAACAGATTCCCTGTAGCTAGGGTGTGAGGACTGTGGATATGATCCTCCCAAGCTACACTTAGGGGAGATGAGGGTCCCAGTATCAGCCTGTACCTCTCTGTCAGAAGTTCTGTGGTGGTGGGGAGGGGGGAGGGCTCCTGCCTGCTAGGGTAGCATGCCCCAGTCCAAGACCTTTTCACTGCTCTGGGCGGAGATCTAGAGACACTAGACTGAGGCTGTAGACTGAGTGCCCTGCTGAAGTGAGCATGGGCAGAGAGTTCCACTATGGAGTTTACTCAGAGAGTCTCAGCCTCCTCCCTGACTGAATCACACAGTGTTCTAGTGCAGCTTGCTTGGGTTGGCAGGGGCTTCCACCAGAATCCCTGTAGTCAGGTGAGGGTGGAGGGCAGGGAGTTCCAATTTGTATTCTTTTTTTTGGGGGGGGGGGGGTTCGAGACAGGGTTTCTCTGTGTAACAGCTCTGACTGTCCTGGACTCACTTTGTAGACCAGGCTGGCCTCGAACTCACAGTGATCTGCCTGCCTCCGCCTCCCAAGTGCTGGGGATTAAAGGCATATGCCACCACGCCTGGCCTCAATTTGTATTCCATCACCTGCCTACAGTGTGCTTGGGCTCAGGGAAGCTCAGTGCCTGCCAGCTGGATCTTGCAGTTACCGGTAACTTAGACCCCGTCATACTGAATATCCCAGGGAGAATGGCCCTCGGTCTTACAGTAGTGGCTCTACTGGTCTCTTGGGTGTCCGAACACCTGCACAGATGGTGTGGGTACAGGAAACTGAGTTTCATCGCTGATTGATGTGGGAGAGCCCAGACAGTGCCATCCCTGGGAAGGTGGACTTGGGTTGTATACGTAAACAACCTGAGATAGCTATAGGGAGCAAGTCAGTAAACAACTGTCCTCCGTGGTGGTCTGCTTCAGATTCCTGTCTTGAGTTCCTGCCTTGATAATGAACTGTAATCTGTAAACCAAATAAACCCTTTTCTCCCCAAGTTGATTTGGCCAGCATTTTATTACAGCAACAGGGAAAGACACTGAGAGTCTTAGGGAGACCCTGCATTCTGCTAATAATGGAGAAAAAAGGAAAGCAAAGCAGAAAAAAAAAAACCTTCAGATAGAGATAAATGCTAACATAAAATAGGGAAGACAATGAATAGCTTTCACTCAGGTAATGAAGAATTCTTATTCAATCCTTTGAGCTTGAGAATGTCACAAGTAGTGCTGTGAAGAATTCAAGAATCAGTGTGCCAAACAGAGGGACCAAAGGCAGCAGTTCTCTAAGGACAGAAGGAGTTTTATATTCTTGTGTGTGTATTACTTCAAGTTACATCTCCATCACAGTGCCCTCTTTCCACCCCTCCCTGTCCCACCACTCTACCCTTTATCCCCTCTCCCTCCTATCCTATTCCTCTGGAGTGGGGTGTCCCTATATATCAGCTCCCCACCCCCGAGTTCAGCAGTCATATGAGGGCTAAGAGCTTTACATTCTTAGAGAAAGCAAGTGTGATGGAAGAGGAGGGCAGCAAGGCTAAGGTAAGGGAGCAAAGAACACCCAGCCTGTGTGCAATCTCAAAGACATAGGAAGGACTTTAGATTTATCCTAAGAGGGAAGGAGAAGCAAGTGAAAGGCTTTCTACACTGGAAAAGGATCAGAGGAAAGCCAGGCTTCTATTTTGAAATTCTATTTGGCCACTATGTGGAGCAGCTGTGGAGGAAGGGTAGGTGGGAGAGGGGATAGAATTGGAAGTAGACACCCGTTGGGAGCCATTTTAACTCTCTAGACAAGAAATGGTGGGACTGGTGAAAGTGAAGAAAAATGACTGGGCTGGAAATGTGTTTAAAAAGTAGAGCTGATAGAATTTGTTGGCAGATTACCCCAGTGTTGGTTCTCCTTTATGACAGACACTGCTACTGGGAGTGGCCATCCTGACTCCAGCATATACTAATAATCTGTGGCTAATTGCTAAGTGTTTGTGCTTCAGGTTCTGAATCTTTTATGCATCTCAGTAGTTTGAGTGGATGAATTAATGTATATGAAATTTGTAGCACCACACCTGTCCCCTCAGGCAGCGTTCAATAACATCTACCAGTTATTGATCCCACTGTGCAAGCTAGAACATTTGTGAGCAAAAACAATTGTACTCAAACCACTCACTCGATCTACACTAGGAGTGAAAGGGGGTGGAGAGATAATGCCAGGTGGTGGTCTAAGGCTGTCTTCCCGAGGAAGAGCTGATGATCTGTGCCCGTTCTGAATGGTAGGGAACACTTGCTCCTTCCATGTGTTGTAAGTCCATGTAGAATGTAAAAGTCTATTCATAAAGAAACCTAATACTATTTTTCATCTTTGGTAATTCCCCCTCACATCCCCTTCTTTATTCTAGCACATTATTCATCTGTAATATAAAAGAGATAATATGAAAACTAGAGTGTGAGTTTCAGCCTTTAGGAGAGTCAGACCACAGTGTAGGGATTAAGAGACAAAAGGACAAAAGGGAAGAAAGAAACACCTTCCAACCAGGTCGCTTTGAGCCTATAGGGTTTAACGAACAAGTTTTAGAGGTTTGGATGGAAAAGACCTCATTTACTGGGACATTTCTGAATGTGGTGTCATTTAGTGGTATGCACAATAGCTTGTGCCTCACAGAAATTTCTTTACTAGTGGATTGACATATGTTGAAGACAAGCTCCACTCAACAGTCCGCCTTAGCATTAGCATTATCTTTACATTTGTTAGCAGTCAAACCTGCTGTCACTGGTTATAAAGTGATTCCAACATATCTTAAGTATTGTTTTTACCACAGCCCTGTATAGATACCCCTATTACAGAGAAATAAAAACCGAAGTCAAAACAGACAAGCAACTGGCTAAAAGCTGCACATAGTAAATGATAAATCTTGGAACTTGACCTTGGGAAATTCATCACTAAATGCTGTGATTAACCATTATGTGTTAATACTTATGTCTGTCAAATATTTTATTGAGTTTTTTTATGCTACATGTGTGCCTGTGTGAAATATAAATGCATAAAACTAAAAGAAATTATTTCAAAGTAGCAGAGACAAACAGATTGGCATATTATAATTCAGGTGGAATTGGATGCCTCCTTCAGTAATTCAATTGTAGAATCACTATCGTGGATTGCTCACCATGAGGTATAATTCAAAAATGCATAAAACTCCCTTCTCTTTTTCTAAGTTAAAAATTACCTGTCCTGCCAGTTAAAGATAAGTGAGAAGAAACAAATCTGCAATATTTGATTCATGTGTGGCTTGGATTTCTCTTCACATTACTATTCCAATCACTTCAGGTCATGGACCTCGTTGATTTGAATTTTTTGTTTATTCCACAGAGAAATCATACAGACAGAAGTTACAATGTCCAGAGGAGATATCTGCAGCCTCCCTTCTCCATTCCATCCCAAAGAAAGCGAGGCAGCATTGCTGTTCACAAATTAACATCCTTAGTAAGAGAAAAAAGCAGTAGAGCCAGACTATCCAACCGGTGACATTTGCTGCGCTTGGCCACCAAGCAATGGAAGTGAGACTAATCTAATCTGAGAAGTGCTGACAAATATGAAGTGCATGTGAGGATTTGAGGCTTTGAAGACAGTATGATAAAACAAGCAAGGAATGTAAAATATCCCACCATTTTTGTGGGAATCACATGTTTTAGTGAAAGATAGCACTTTGCAAAGAGTGAACTAAATAAGGTAGATTATGAAATTCAGTTTCACTGATTTCTTTTCCATTTCCAACGTGGCTACTAAAATGCTTGAAACTCTAACATGTAGTTCACATTGTTTTTCTTCTTTGGTGCCACTGCCCTGGAGTTGCATATTTATCTATTTATTTTCTAACCCATGTTGGAGATTAACGAGAGACAGAGCCAGGTCATCAAATGTACAAAAGCATAAAATGCTCTAGTTCTTATCCAGTGAGGGAATTAATGCCAGGCCCTTGCCGAACTACCCAGGGTGAAATTCTACAGAGAAAAATATTTTCTTGACAACTCATTTGAATTATAGGAGGTGCCCTAGCCTTGCAGTCAAATAAATACTCTTGATCTTCAGTATTGAATAGCCATGTGCAAGAGGCGCTGGTACATGTGTGTCCTTGCATGGGTTCCAGCTTTACCTTGTATTACAAGTTCTGATTGTCATTCACCTGAATAGATGCAGGAAAAACTGGATTATTCCACTCATATTCCCAGTTTCCCTCCAGCCAGCACCCCAGGACTTAGATATGGTGTTACCATGGGAGCACTTCAGTATCTTGGAGCCTGAAGTTCACAAGAGTCATTCATTGGAGGGCCATCTTGATTAATTGAAGACCAAACACCAGAAACCAATGTTTTATACTTTTTAATTAAGACACCTAGTTCTCTGACATACTTCACAGGCCTCCTTGGAATGGCCTGGCAGGATTCAGTTGATGCGTTCAGAAGTAGCCAGCTTCTTAGCACATATTACTCACTTTTCCTTCTTCCTTGTTTTTTCACTTGTGTCCTCAGCCTCCATCCCTGGCTCATGACTCAAATAAACTACCTCCCACACATTTTTGTGTAAGACTTTTCTCTGGAGGGAGCTAGGGCGCTCTTAGAAAGGACCTTGATTTATGCAAATTGGGAATGGTGATGTTCATTTGAAGTGTAGTAATTAAAGACAACATACAGAGCTCCTAGCAGAAACATCATCTCCCTTAACACTCTTAAGATAGCATTTCACTCTGTGTGTGTGTGTGTGTTTTAAGAGAAGAGGGCTTTGGAGAATTCTTTCACATGAGCCTTGGGAAAAGCAATGGTTTTCAAAAGTTTCTTCTGATGTTTTCTACCATTCTAAGGTAGTCCAGCAGATAAGAAATAGGGATTTGTAAGGAGGTTCCTTGGAAAATGCATCCATTTGGAAAGGAAAGAGGACAGACAACGACTTCCCGGGATACAGGCTTCTGGTCTAGGATTCATCACTTTAGCTCCATCTTTGATATATGAATGTGAGAAATACAGGCACAAGTGAGGTCTCACCCTCATTGGGTTTAGATAAGAAAGCAATGGGGCTTTCCACTGAAGTTGAATTTTTAACTATTGAGAAATTAATATAATTTACCATGTACTTTTGTCTAGAAGTGTACTCAATTTGTACATGTACTTTCCCAAGCACTGACAGTAGGAAATTAGTCTGAGTCAGTATCAAGGAATCTCAGGTGATTTAGAGGTTCCTGTTTCTTCCTCCCTTTGAGGTTGTATCCAAGTTTATGAAGTGGTTGAGGAGACATCAGATACTGTGTATCTTAAGACCACTGGGGTCAGGAGCAAAGAGACTATTTGGTCCTAGCTCAGCATCTTTCTGGGATGTTAATTATGGAAATACACCTCAGCATCTATGGTATCTAATTTTCTCTTCTTAGTCTCTTGTTTACAAAAGAGATCTCCTGTATCCTTCTAAGTTTCACAATACAATCTCTCTGGGTCCTCCAGTACCCCATTTCCTGTCCCTGTTTTTCTCAGTTACATGAGGACCAAATAGTTGGTTGTTCCCTATATAGTTTGTGCGCTGATACCATGTGTCAGGCATCACACACAGGTGTGGTAGATTGAATAAAGGCCTTCTGAAGATGTCTGTGCTCTACACCCCAGAATATATGACAATGTTGTGTTTCATGACAAAATGGAGTTAAGGTGGTGGAAAATTAAGCCTGTTGTTTGTCTGACTTTATAATGAGCTCTGGGTAATCAGA
This sequence comes from Lophiomys imhausi, assembly GCA_907164525.1. Lineage (NCBI taxonomy): Eukaryota > Metazoa > Chordata > Mammalia > Rodentia > Muridae > Lophiomys > Lophiomys imhausi. The sequence continues at coordinate 8,071,479 of CAJQZJ010032130.1, forward strand.
AGAACCTTAAATATGAACAAAAGGCGATGTCAAAACAAAAGAGTGATATCTATTGTCTGCCTGTCTTCTTAGGTTTAAAGATAAAGAAATGAATAACAAGGAATATGGGCAACCAATGGAAGAAAATGCACAGACACAACTTGTCCCATAGATCTTCATGCAGCTCCTCACAGTCCTGATTTTATCCAGCTGAGACCCACCATGGACTTCTGACCTCTGTCAGTTTACAAGAGTAAATTTGTGTTAGTCACTCAATATGAGATCATGGGTTATAGCTGCAGCAGGAAACAACGCAGTTGGATATTTACCTTCGGCTGTTTCTGCTCCATGATGATGGAGCTTTTCCACCTGTGTTGCTGCTGCGCCTAACTCTACCCAAGAAAGAAGAGCATAGATCTGTGCTCTCAGACTGCAAAGCTTGTTTGGAGCTATTCCTCCTCGATAGGATCATGATGGAACCCTACCAAAATATATGTTGTATGTACTTTCTCTTATTTCATGTTTGCCTGACCCTTTGCCAACTCTTGATTTGCTAATATACGACTTAGCTATTATGTGTTCTTCCAAATACACTAGTTCACACAGCACATGGCAGGAACCTGACTCCATAGGTCTTTTTTCTTATTTAGAGGAAGTCTAGGAGAATCTAATTGCTGGAAGAAGTGTCTAGAAACTTGAAAACAAAGTAAAACAAAACTCTGTCAGTCAATAAATAAATTTTGTGAGTCTTTAAAATACAACTGCATTAAATTAAAGGGTTTTCCTTGTCTCTCTAGGCTGTGTTGGGGTTCCTTCACCAAGTGTAAGAACTCCTACCTGCAGGCAGTCGGAAGTGAAGAGAGGCAGGACAGGTGTGAGGCAGAACAAAGAAGACAGGAGGCGAGAGACACTAGAAGGATGAGAACTAAACATGACTTTGAGAGGGAGGCCAGTCAGCAAGCAAGAACCTGCTGAGCAGCTGGTCATTGCCTGTGGGAGGCAGAGCCTAGTCAGACCCTATTGAGAATAGCAGGCTTCTCCAGGGGCTGTTCCCAGAATAGTGGCTTCTTCTTTCTGCCATTTCTCAGGAATAACTCAATTTTCATCTTTTGGTCCATTTTCCTGCTTGTCTTTATTTCTTTTCCATAGAGTTCACATCTCCTCCTCCGTCCCCCATCCCCCGGTCTACTAAGACTTTTCTGGAATCTTATAACAGTTTCAGCACCCAGCAAACACATTATTCTAATTTTATTCTTATTGCTGTGATAAAACACCTCTACCAAAATCAACTAGGGAGGAAGGGGCTTATTTGGCTTACAGGTCCAGCTTACAATCCATTATTTTGGGGAAGTCAAGGCAAAAGGAAAACACTATTTCCATAATCAAGAGGAGAGAGAGAGAGAGAACTTGTCGGTCCTTGCTTGCCTGCTTGCTTGCTCTCAACTTGCTTTCTCTTCGCCCTTTCCTAGGGAATGGTGCTGTGTGTGATGGGTTGGGTTTTCCCACCCCAATTATAACAATACTCTTCAGATGAACGAGTAGGCCAACCTGATCAAGTTAATGCCTCATTAAGCTCTCTTCCTGGGTGATTCTAGGTTGTCATGTTGACAGCTTAAATTAATCAGTGCACACATTGTTTTAGTACCACTTACCTCCCAAGTGTAGTTATAGGTCATGGGGATGAGACCTATGCCAATTTACCAAGCAAATGAAATTTCTGATTTATATCACAAATAAAAGGTATAAAATCATATATAAAGCTCTTATCATTTTCCCCTACATTTGAAGAAAAGTTCACTCTTTTTTTTGTTTGTTTGTTTTGTTTTGTTTTTGTTTTTCAAGACAGGGTTTCTCTGTGTAACAGTCCTGGTTGTCCTGGACTCAATTTGTAGACCAGGCCAGCCTCGAACTCACACAGAGCTGCCTGCCTCTCCCTCACGAGTGCTGGAATTAAAGGCATGCACCACCACACCCAACCTAAGTAAATCTTTTTAAGTTTTTTTTTTTTAATTTTGTTAGTTTTTTTGGAGACACCATTGATGTGACTTAGGATGTGAGTTGACTACTTAACGTTATTATTTTATGGAAAATTTCAACAAGAAAATTGTGTGAGATACTATCATCATCCTTCTACTTTTGCACCTGAAATTGCACCTCAGTGAAGAGCTTTGACCCAAGTGTTCTAAAGCTGAGGCTTCACCCTAAATCTCTTAGCACCAAATCTGATAATATTCTAATATACCATCTTACCAAATCATACATCGCATTACTAAATCCGTGTGAATTCATTAGGTATTATATTTTACATTTTTGTTTTATAAGCTGTAAAACACATGAAGTTCATCCAGTAGCTATTATATGCTAGATTCTTAGCAGGTTTTATATAGACTGGAACATTAGAATTAATTGTAATGGAAAAGATTTCACTTTTCTGCATTTAAGTGCTAGCAGATGTTCTTTCACTAGACAGGCTTTTCAGTCTTAAATGTAAAGTCTTCCAGATTAAGAGTCTGTATCATCTCTGTGGCAGAGAGAAAATTCCAAACCTATCATAAAACAAAAATGCAAATGCTAATAGTAAGAGTAGGCAGGGCCAGAGAAAGACAAAACAATCATTCTTAAAAATCTAATGTTCTCTGATTTCAGACTTTTTCACTGATTTTTATTAGAGAAAAGTGCATTTTTTTGGAGAAAAAATATTGTGTTGAAAACTTTTAAGGCTGATCAGTATTTTCACAACATAGAGTAATTTAAAAGTTTCATTTAATTACAATTTTATTCTAATATAATATGGATTATCATAGACATTCCCTCAAGTCAAATGTTTCCCTGGAGGAATGCTTTTTGGAGAACTCTACCCTGGCATCATGACATGAAATTTAATGGGAAATATAAACTGGGGATGGTGGAATCTGTGTGAAAGGTAATTTAATGTTATTAAAGTAAGATGGAGGGTGGTTGCAATGGATCATAAGATATGCTTATAAGATAATTATTTTAAGGAAAAATGATCAAGCAGAAGGAAAATGTTAAATTTAGGAGCATTGGAAAATATTTAGGGCAAATAACTAAGAGAAGGGATATGGATGAATGTCAGGTAGAATTCATTCATCTTGAACCTGAAGTAATGGTGGGGTCACTATGAGGAAGTGGATGAGAGAAGATGAAAGAAACACAGGGGAAAGCTCAGCGGATGACTTAGGAAAGTAAGTGCAGTCAGTTTTACTTTTTAAGTATCCCATTCCTTGCAGAGAATGGTGTGAAACAAACATGTGTGAGTCTGTAGAACTAGAGCAGGGAATAGGGATGTCTTCTACAGAGGTAATGGCACTTGAATCCTTGGAATCCTTGGACCAGAACTCAGACCAAGATTAGAGAGCACAAAGACTGAGCTTAGAGATCAAATCCAAAGTAGAATATAAAAGATAAGGAAGAGATGACGTAAGTATGGTGCGTAAAATAAAGTAAAAATCTAAGTCTTAGTAAATATACAATGCCAAAGGAAGATAGGTTTACAACATCAGGCAGAGGTGGTCTGAGAGACACAGGTTAAACTGCAGAGCTAGTGTGCACAGTGGGATTTCAGCATTCTGAGCCTAGATTGGTTGGTCTCGAGTATTTAAATGAGCAAGCGTTGAGTGATGGAAGAACAAGAACAAAGTAGAATTTGTTCCTTTGATTCTAATAGGCAAAAACATGATGATGATCATGATGATAATAATAACAAAATAATCATAGTCATCATCATCCTAATTGGATGAAGAAGAAAGGTCACAAAAATCTTTAAAGAAAAACCAGCCACAACTAAGGGGAAAAATGCATGGAAGAATAAGAAGTACAAGTATGGAGATGAGTATTAAGTTAGCTACAATCTTAGAGACAGAAATAGAAGAAAGAAGTTGGATTTCATTTCTGGATTTTCATGTTGTCTTGAGACTGTATGAGTCTTAACTAGAAAGCATTCAGAAAAAAATATTACTCCCTTCTGTCACATTGACATAAGTAATGAGTCTGGGGCCTGTGGATCATATTCTGAACACAAGAAAGCAATACACATTAGTAACATTTCTCATTGCTGTGACAGAACACTGACAAGAACAACGTAAGCAAACAAAGGTTTCTTTTGGCTCACAGTTCATACTTCTGGTCTGTCATGGTGCAGAAGCTCCTGAGGCAGCTGGTCCCACTGCATGTAAGTCAGGAAGCAGAGAGAAGGCTGAGAGCCATGTTCTGTTTATGTTCTCCAGTTCTCTTAATCTAGGACCCCAGCACATGGGATGGTGCTGGCTGCCATATTCAGAGAGAGTTTTTCCAATTCAACTAACCTAATCTAGCAACTCTTTCTTCTATAAACAAGTCTCACTAAGCAAACAGTCAAGATTAACCTTCATAAAATACAATGATAATTTTTAACTCTTTATGAAAGAAAAACATTTAAATTAGCTTTTCTCTCTCTTTTTCCAGGAAGGGAGGTTACAGTTGTCTCTCCTCTATTGGTGTCCATAATCTTGAGAGACATTCCAGCCAGAAGCTTGGGATACCATCTACTTCAGTGGGCATCTGAGGAGAGCATAGGAGGACACAGGCACAGAGAAGACCCATCCTTGTGGGTCCCTGTGATTGAAAAGCTTTGCCCCAGGAGTCCTGAGAAACTTAGAATCAGGTCAGCAGATTATTATGAGACAGAATGGAAAGGAAGTTTAGATGAATTAAAAGCAAACAAACAAAAAAACAACAAAAACCCCAAACCAAAAAAACATGCACTATTAAAATCCTCCTTTAAATTTCACTTTTATAGTGAGAGAGAGAATTAGAATATGCTTGGTGTAGATTACATGCTTGTATGAAAACCTCCTTATAACACAGTATCATGCACAACACATGAATCCATGAAAGTTTTTTAAAAATAAATTGCTCCTACCCAATTTAATAAACCTCTGTAGAAGTAGATTTTTATATTTTTTTAAAGCTAGATCTATGTTTACCTTGTGGCCTAGCAAATCCACTCATAGGTTTCCTCTCAAGAAAATAGAGGCTTCTGTTCAGATTAATATTCACATATCCATGTCCATAGCAGTATTATTTATAGCAGTTAAGATATATGTAGAAGCCACCTAAATGTCTATGAACTAATATGTAAAATGATATATACTTATAAAATAAATAAAATCAGCGGTTAAAATGACACTGACATGGCTGGTTTTATTGGGTTGACAACTCTTTAAAGCAGTATAGGAGACAGAATGATGATGATCTTAGAAGGAAGCTTGCCTGCCTCCTGTCAGGGAGGGCTGTGCTGTGATTTCTGGGGACCATCTGCCTATGAGTTCTTTCTTCCATGAAAATATTAACAATAAGGTTTTGCAAACAAGTTAGTTATTAATCTCTTACCTGAGGAAAATGTGTTCCTGAACCTTTAGTGGCTCCATGTAACTGAAGATAATGTTGAATGTGTGCGTGTCAAGTCTACTCATGATAAACTTTTGCCTTTTCACTCAGAGAAGCACTATGCACCTTCTCCTGGACATACAAAATTGCTGTTATTATGACTCTTGCACTTTGTGGTCATTGTTCAGTGAAATGAGAGTTACTCAACAACAGACTTTATCATACAAGGAACCTTGTGGCAAACACCAGGATAAGGAAGTGATGACTACTAGGTGGGTAGTAAATAGTGTGTTTTGTGGATAATCAACAAGAGGATGATTCATGTAGCAGCTAGGCTGGAGAGAGAAGAAATAAGATGTCAGTGTGGCAAACAATTTAAAGCTCAGAATTTTTTTCTGGAATTTTCCTCTTAAGATTTCCACACCAGGGCCCTCAGGAATGACTTGAGGCCACATGGTGGGAATAGAATTGCTGTCAGAGGAATAGTCTTGTGAAGGCAAGCTTTGGCCCTCTATTGTGTCCGCTCTCCTTCTCTTGTACTTTCTTCTTCTTCCTTCCCTTACAGGAACCTCAGCTCAGAGGTTTTTGCCAGATGCTGGTGCTTTGGGATTTTCTAACTCTAAACCTGTGATTGTGCAGGTTAGTTTTTGTCAACTTGACAGAAACTAGAGACACCTTAGAAAGAGGCAACCTCAAAGAGGAATTGCCCTTATCAGATTGCCCTATGGACATGTCTGTTGGGCACACTTCTTAGTTGCTAATTGATGGAGGAGGGCCCAGCCCATTGTGGTGGTTCCATCACCAGACAGATGGTCTTGAATTGTATAAGAAAGGCAGTCTAGAATGAGCCTGGAGCTAGCCAATATACAGCCTCCCTCCGGGTCTGTGTTTCTGTTTCTGCCACTAGGTTCCTGGCTTGAACTCCTTGAAGCTCTGGCTTTCCTCAATGATGGACTCTCACCCGTAAAATGAAATAAACCCATTCCTCCACAAATTGCTTTCTGTCAGTGTTTAGAACAGCCACAGAAAAGGAAACAAGCACAATGAGTCAAATACATCTCAGTTCTTTCGACACCACCTAGTCCTAACCTGCTGCAGAGGCAAAAATGGACTAAGTCAACAATATCTCTCCCTTTGATATGACATATTTGTGGATAGCTGCCTGGAATGTTTCTCATATATACATATATATGTATATATGATCAAAACTGGTTCCTCTACATATATATATATATATATATATATATATATATATATATATGATCCTTTTCAGGAAAATAAGGACTATAGGGAAAAACAACACCAGCTTCCTCCAGACCTCCCACTCACACACAGAATCTTGATCTATGTTTCTCTAATTCCAAAGATAACTATCTTTCAACTCAGTAGTTTTCATTCATGAATGATGGTGTTGATGAAGAATAAGGAATGCAAACAAAACAAAAGAGAAAAAGAAAGAAAGAAAGAAAGAAAGAAAGAAAGAAAGAAAGAAAGAAAGAAAGAAAGAAAGAAAGAAAGAAAGAAAGAGGGATCAAAAATAAAATTAAAGAAAAACTAAGCAGGCATTTAATCTTGTATATTAAAGCAAATCCTATCTAAAAGTGCTATATTATGAAGCATGACTGATGTTTTTTATTTAGGTTTATTTATTTGTTTTATTCTTATGAGTGTTTTGACTGCATGTATGTGTGTGCACCACATACATTCCCAGTTCCCATGGAGTTCAGAAGAGGGCATTGGGTCCCCCTGGAACTGGTGTTATGGATAGTTGTGAACTGTAGGTGCTGGGAATCAAAACTGGTTCCTCTACAAGAACAGTAAATTCTCTTAACCACTGAGCAATCCCTCTAGCCCCAATCTGTTTCATAGCTTACTTGAAATCTTAATGCTACATATCTGGGGAAAGATATCTGTTTACCATAGTGACAACAGGATGGGCTCTTTGCCTGTATCATAAAAGACTCTGTCACTTCACACAATGAAAAGTTCACTGTCACATCTTTTATTTTTAATACAGTGAAACAAAAAGAAAAAAAAGTGATTTCTTCTCAAAATACTCTGATGTGAACCAAATTCTCCCTTAACTTATCATCACACTCCCTATTTCAGTCAATCCATGTGGTGCCAGCTAGACCAGTAACATCTATTTAATTCAGGCTTATAGCAATATTAGTTTTCTGTGGATGAACTTAGCATGAATATGTTCCTAACTGTCTTGCTTGTTATTACAGTTCATGAAGAGGCCTGTTGTCTTGTTATTTTGTCATGATGCCATCTAGCAGCTGTAGTGGTTTAAATGAGAATGTCTCCCATTGGATCCCATATTTAAGTACTTGGTCCCCTGTGTGTGGTGCTGTTTGGAGAGATTAGGAGGTGCAGCCTTGCAGGGGGAAGTACGTGCTGGGGATGAGTTTTCAGAGTGGGAATTCTCCCACACTGTCTCTACTTCATGCTTATGATAAAGGATGTAAAGCTCTTAGTTTGCTGTGCCAGCCACCATGCCTGCCTCTTGTTGTCACGCTTCCTGGTCATAATGAACTCTCATCTCTCTAGAACCATAAACTTCAAGTAAATTGTTTCTTCTTTGAGTTCTTGTAACAATGGTATTTTATAATGGTAATAGAAAGCAAATAATATAGTAACCAAGAGGTCTTTAGTCAAGTTGTCTTTCTTAGCCATTTTCCACAACAGCTTCAATTAGAAACAGATTTCAGTCAGGTGCCTGAAGTTTGCCAGTTTGAGACCTTATTTGCTCAAAATATGGGATACCATAGAAACAAGGTGAGAAAAACAATCTTTACATGTGCAAAGATTGTTGTATACAAGGATTATGAGCTCCGGACCCCGAGAGACACAAGGTCTTGGATCTCTCCGCTACCACTCAAAGTTTGTGGAGAACCAGCATTGTTACATATTCCTTTTGCACATCTACAATGTGATAATAAAAGTAGTTTTTTGGTTTTGTTTTGTTTTGTTTTTACCTTAGACTTTAACTGTGAGGCCAGATGATTAAATATGGTAAACACTTACCAGAGTACCTAGCATGGAGTAAGTGCTTAATAAATTCTACCTTGTTGATGTTATTGTAACCATCTCTGATTTATATTGAAGAACCAATTAGGGAAGTTAAGATAAAAATAGCTTTTGAGTTTATTCATTTGGGTCTTGAGATTAGCTAGACCTATTAGATTGTTGGGAAATATAAGTATAAAGTCACATTAAAATGTTTCATGCAGGGAAAAATAAGTGGTCTCCTAATTTGATTTTGCTCATTTATTTTTCCGGAAAGTATTAAATCACAGGCAGGCCCTTAGAACTGGAGACATAAAAATTAGAAGTTCATGCTTAAAACTTGGATTGTGTGGAAAGAGATACTACAGTACCAGAGCCTACACTCTTCTCTGCATTTTAAAACTCTCATTGTAAAGGCATTCATACACAAAGAAATAAACTTTTATTATCCTGGAATTCAACTCAGATAAAACAATCCATCTTATTACTGAATTTTAAAAGTTCTAAAAATAATTAAGGAAAAAAAAATACCTGTGTTATAACATGAAATGCTTGGGCGCATTGGTACTGGGGACTTTATGGAGTTGTGAGACACTTGAACTGAAAAATAGGATCATCTTGTCTATTACAGGTGCAGATAGAGATCGGTGCAGGTGGCTGGATTGTATCATTCATGTTATTTTCTAGAATGGGGACTGACTCTTGACAATGTTCCAAATAGCTTAAGGTACACTCTTAACTTGATTCACCCAATAATTACATTCCTGGAAAATCCAGTGTATATTAAAACTGTACAAAACCATTTTGCATTATATGTATTAAGAGTTAGGCTCTTTGCCAAGACAGCTATGAACAGGCTTTTCCTTGAGACGATGCCTGGAGAGATGTTCCAAATTCACCCCCACTTGAACTTGAGGAACTTTTTCATTACATAGGATGGTAAAACATTAGTGTCCCTTGGCCCTTCATCATTTCTAGGTCGGTAGTGCCTATCAGCTATTGTAACAAGAAAAATCCCCATCAAAATTTTAAGCACTCTCCCAGGACTTTGGGGAGTCCTTCTCCCACAGAGAGTACTGCTCTGATTATAAGTACTAAGAATTCTCTGCACAGCCACCTTTGGTTTACTCTCATTTCTCTATGTGGGATGCCTTGCCTTTGTTTGTTCTTGCTATCACCTATTCTTCATTACTGATGCATCTCAGGTGCCTGTCATCCAGGGATCCATGTGTTCCCATCAAACTCTCTATGTAGGGCTTCTTGGCTTTCATATTATCACTTCTCAACATTATTATAAGAACTCTGGGAGACATCTTTGTATTTCCTGACTTTCATCTCTTGAAATTTTTCTTTTTACCCTTGGTACCCCATTCAGGATTTTCATGTATGAAAGATAGATAGATAGATAGATAGATAGATAGATAGATAGATAGACAGATGATAGGTAGATAAAATGGTAAGTAGGTAGAAAGATAGAAATACAGATGATAGGTAGATAGGTAGACAGGCAGAGAGACAGATGATAGGTAGATAGATAGACAGACAGAAAGACAGGTAGATAGATAAAGTGTTGGAAAGGATCTATAGATGACAATTCTATTCCAATATCTGTATAATGTCTGTGTTTAAAGATGTTATGACTGGCTCTTGGAGAGATAAGTTAAGACTGCATCCTGATTTCACTATGTGTATAGTCAAGGAAGTGACTGATATGAGCACTGGCCATTTAAAACCATGTCTAAGCTATAGGATGTTAATTAGATTTGGGTTGTAAGCACTCTATATGGTGCCATGCATTTTATTTGAAATTGGTGGAGGAAAAAAGGCTTTTATAAGGCTCCAAGTTCAGGAATCATTAGTGTTATTTCAGGTGGGCAAGGTAGGTTACTCTGATGTGGTGCAGAACAGCATGGCATTGTTTTGAAAGAGTGGTTTTTATACTTGGGGTGTTTTAAAGTACTTTAAAGTGCTTTACAAAGTAATGAGTTAAACACTTGCAATGACAAACTGTGTGTGCTAATGGATAAAGTCATTAGGTTCCTGACAGTAGCTCAATGGGACTGTGGAAATTAGAAACACTTTTATTGATATTGGCCAGGATTTGGGCTAATCCTTATTCCTTTTGAAAACTGCCATGGGATCTTTAAATTGCACTTGGATGGCCCAAGTATTTAACAAGATTGTTTTCTGGACCTGAAACTCAACCAAAGACTTTTCTGTTTTGTTTTATTTTTCTTTTTTCTCCTACAGCCATTCTATAAATAAAGCACACTTTTAGATATAACATTTTTTCCCATAATGAATTTGGATAATGAGAGCTTTTGTTGAAGAAGAAACTAGGAAAAAAAGGATCTCCACAACCCTCCTTTAGCTTTGAAAAGGAGTCTCATTGGAGACCCTGAAATATTTAGATAAATGTGTTCCAACTTTGCCTTTGGTGTTCAGGGTTCTGGCTGGGACTGATGTAAAAGTGCCAAACTCTAATGAGAAACCCTGTTCATGAACAATTTCCATACCACTTCCAACAGTCTTTCAAGGTTAAAAAGGTCTGAATAACAAGGCAAACTCTTTAATATCCAATGAAATAATTTCTCGTGCCTTTACTCTTCCTAAAACTTTGTATGAAATTCCATCCAAAGTCTATCCAAATAGAAGTGAAAATTTAATTGGAATAAATGAAGCAATTTGAAGTCTAATATTTAATTTTAATATATTGTATCCTCAATTAAGTTAATATGGAACCAAATGTTAATACTGTTATTAGTATGCCTGTGCAATTCACACTGAGTGGACTCCAGTGAAGTCTACAACTGAAATGGTAGATATTAAAACTAATAATTTACTATAAAATTCTTTAACATTTTCTTAAGAATTCACTTGAAATCTATGTCATTGTGATTCTCTTTATTCATTCACACAATGGAATCTGGCCTAGTTAATCTTTCCTGTTAACAAAGGAATTGTGATGGTGATCTTAATAGCAGAGGTTTATTGCAGTCCAGATTTCAGACTTAGCAACAGTGAGACCAACTATTAGCCCTGGGATTTACATTAATCTCCGAACTGTCAGTGTTTGCACAGGAATCCTGTTCTGCCATATCTTAGAGGTTTAATATCTCCAAGTTTTTACCTTGAGATTTTCTTTGCTCTTAAGGTTCATATTGAACACATCAACTTTCAATGGAAAGCTGGAACTCTTCTCATTATTAGTGTTGTATTATTTTCCCCACCAATATGGAATAAAGTAATTCATATTAAAAAATAATGTTGTACAAACTTTCCTAGTTATCATAAGCATAGGCAAACTAGAGAGAACTTAGATCTCATACTAGTTTGAACCCACTGTGGGTTCTAGAAGGAGGATAAATGATTTCCAGTTACTACATGTTATTGTAACCCCAAACTTTTCAAATGAGAAAGAAGGGAACGAATTATAGCTATTGAAGTTGTAACAGATCTTGTAAAAACTCAAAAAAAAAACCCAAACCTGAAACATGAGCCTTTTTAGCATATAAAATCAGTACATTTTACTCATAACATTATCAAAGTTATTTTAAAATTATAAGACAAATAGCCATGATCCTTTCCTTGTAAAATTTGCTTCAACAGTATTCCTCAAGTCTGTACAATAAAAATGATGATATTTTATTATTTCTTATGTGTCATGGGGATTATGTCAATCTGTGTGCATATGCCTGTAGAGATCAGAAGAGGGAGTCAGGTCCTCAGAGCTGGAGTTACTCGAGGTTCTGGACCAACTGCCATGGGTTCAAGGAATGAAGCTGGTCCCTCTGCAGGAGCAGTCTGCACTCTTTATCCACTCTCTAAAACACTTTACTGATGTTATTGTATTTTTTTTCCATTAACGTTACTAAGTTGTAATGATAATTAAAACCAAGTCAAAAACTGAACTGTTTCAGGAAATAACCAAATTCTCCTACCCTTGTTTCTGCCACTGACCCAGTCTTCCTGCTAGACTATAAAGGTAAAATCCAAACTGCTTTATCTTCCACTCTGGCCCCAGTGCCCACTACATGAAGGATGCATTTCCATTAATAATTTTGAAACAAGGAAAGCAATTTCATGGCCTCAACATTGTTGTTTGTAGAATGAGTATGTTGGGTTACTGCAGGATCTCCTTGGTCTGCCTGTCTAGGACATTGTTCCTTAAGAGTGGCCCTTGTTGTAAAAGCAGATTTCAGAACTAGAGTTAATCAAAGCCTTGGGGGATAAGGCCTTGTGATTATTATTTAATGTTTTAGAGATGTTTCTACATGTGTGTGCGTACACATACACACAAGTTCCAGGATTATATAGGTATCTTAAAATAGGTTTACAAGTAGGAAACTTGACAATATCATGGCACTTATATGCAAAAGAAAAATAGAGAACAGGTGACATGTCGGTAATTTGCTTTCCTGGTTTCTAACACTCTTAACCTCGACAATATGGGTATTTTATGTAGTATTTTTCTATTGGGAGGATTTCCTCTGTTTTCAATGGAAGTGCATGAGAATGTAGTATTTCCAGTTCTGGTTTAAATTATGTAATGCTTAAAATGCTTTTGCTTTTTCTTAAGATGTACTTTTTAAGTTGTTAATTTTTCTTAATGTAGATAAACCATTAAGTTAAGTTTTGAAACACTACATAAGGAACAAAGAAAGATATTTTAAACGGATGACCAGAAATGGAATTGGCTTTATAAATATTCCAAACAAATCAATGTTTGTCAGTGTTCACTGGCATGACTCCTCTGAATAAGTATTTTTTTTAATAAAGGCAGCTTGGAAAACCCCAAATTTAAAAGCTGGCAATGGTAGGTATAAATTCTTCATATTGACAATAGAAAAGACCATTCCCTTTACTATCCACAAGAAAGTACCAGTGAAACATGGTTAAGCAAACACTTGGAAGCCCATTTGTTGATGTCCCCAAAGGCCAAAATTAACAGCTGGGTTTCGGATGCTCAATTGGTCCCTTGTTCTTCTCAGTCTCATACTCCTGATGAGGTGGAGATTGATCTGACTCAAGAGAGGCTGGAGCAGAGCTGTTTGGTTTATGTATCTGAGCTGTAGTCAAAGTGAAATAGTTGGAATTCTGAGGTAGACCCCAGAGCCAGGCTTTCAGACTCCCTTCAAGCAGAACTCATGCTGAGCACCCTCACTTTTGCGTGACTGGTCCAAACCAAACACAGCCAGTCATTTCTAGTTTTGTTTTTTTTTTTTTTTCTCCTCACCATGCATAGTTTCCAACTGTGGAAATGGAAAGACAATTTTCTTGACTTCATGGCAGATGTCTAGTCAGGTCTGCTGTCCTTCAAGGAAATCTGAGCTTAACAATGGCAAACGCTGCCCATAGTATACGAGTCTGTGGTCTGGTCTGAAATATTTGCTTTTCTGCCAGAAATATAGATGGAAGCAAAATAAGAACATTTTAAAGATTTGTGCTCCAACAGTGTGCTTTGCTTGAACATATTATACTAAAATTTATTTTTCTCTAAATCAAAGGTATCATCTCCTTAAAGTTGTAGGAGAAAAGAAGGATTTAGCTGATTGAGGAAATAAGACATTCCCCCCTCTACTTTTCTAATATACTGTTAATTTCCAAGACACACTGCTTCATTAAAAAATCAAAATACAAATGAGTGTTTATAATAAGATACCCTTAAAATAAGAAAGAAGAGAGAGAGAGAGAGAGTATGCAGAAGAGATTCAGGAAGAGAAAAGCAGAAATTAAAGAAATTGGATACCTAATTGCAATGGAGGAAAGGGTACAAATGAAGTAGAGGTCAGAAAAGGCAGACAGGACAGGGGCACACATAGCATTTCAGTATCGACATAAGAACTCTAGATCTTTAAGCACAGTGATAACTTCTTCACTAATAGCCAGACTATTAATGACCTGTTAAAGACAACTAGGATGTATCCAGAATATGAATGGATCAGAAACACTAATATGTGCCCTAACTGCAGTAATGAACATTTCCACTCTGAATGAAAAGATAAAGACAAGAATGTGCTGACTTTAGAAAATGATGTATAATAAGGCAAAAGATACAATGAGCTATTTATGCATAAATTGTGTAATACTGTCAGCAAACACATTTTTAAAAGAAGACCTGGTACTTCAGAGCACACTAAAATTGAACAGATAAAAATGCTGTGGATAATAAAAATTGGGTTCCCTACTATGAGAAAGAACTTATTTAGTGGAGGCACAAAAACTAAAGCAAACACTGCAGTGTTGTATTGGAATATGGAATATGAGTTATTAGCATAAATGTTACGAGATGTGACTTTTTCCAGAAAAGATGTAAACAAATATGCAAACAGCCCAGATAAGGCACAGATGACAGACAAAAGAAACTATTCAACACTATGTATCTTGGTGAAAAAAGAAGCATGGCTAACTCAGAGACAGCAGCATCCTTGAGAAGCCCACTGTAGGATGAAGCCAGTGTGTGAAAGGTGCAACTTGCAGGCAGCTCCACAGAAGAGTCTCCTCACCTTCACTGGTTAAGGCTTATACTAATCAAGAAAGGGGTTTGAGACCTTGTAATCTCCTTGTATGTGTCATGAACCTTCTTTCTTTCCTCAAGAGAGAATGTTTCAATCCAGAGAAAAGAGCCACATAATGGCATATATATATATATATATCATATATAATTAACCTTATATATGATACATATATAATATTGAAACCTCCTATATAAAGAGATAAAGATAGTTAAATTAATTACAGATAGACGTAAAATGATTTGTGTATACATCTGTGGGTGTCCTAGTTATTTTCCTGTTGCTGTGATAAACACAAAGACCAAAAAGCCACTTAGGGAGGAAACTGTTTCATCTTACAGTTTATAGTCTGTCATCTAAGAAAGCCAAGACAGGAGCCTGAGGCAGGAACTGAAGGAGGAACTGAAGCAGAAACCATGGAGGAACTCTTCATACTAGCTTGTATTTCATGGCTTGCTCGGCCTGATTGTCTCCACAATCCAGGACTATTGCCTAGAGATGGCACTGCCCACAGTGGAATGGGCCCTCATAGATCTATCTGCAATCAAGAAAATGCTTCAGACTTGCTCATAGGCCAATCTGATGGAGACACATCCTCAATTGATGTTTTCTCTTCCAAGGTGTCTCTAGTTTGTATAAAGTTGACAACAACTAACCAGCACAATGCGTTAGATACATAATGCATGTCTTAGTTCTGTCTGCTTAGAGGCTTGAAGCCAACGGCGTCTCAGTAGGAATGCACATGAAGTACCATTTCTTGATTTCTAAACACCATTTTCCAGGGAAAGGAACCAAGTTTCATAGGAGTAATGAGAGAACTTAAGACTAGAGACACAAGACAAACAAAGAGAAGGCAAAGGATGGCCCTGTGCATCTCTTGGTACCAGAAAGTAAGGATATTCTCTCTAAAAGATGGTTTGCAAACTGATCAAGGTCACATCACTAATAAATACATGAATACCATAAACCTAGCATATAAAACTTGCAGAAAGACTCTAGGCAATATGATTGCTGTGTTGCTTATTTCTAAAAATTGTATATACTATCTATGCTCTAAAGCATGGTGTCTTGACATTCATATACAAAGTGGAAGGATTAAGACAGTCAAGCTATCCTTCACTTCATGTATTTTCCTTTTTAATGTACTGTGAAAAGAGCACCTAAAATATGCTCTCTTTGCACATTTCCAGGGTCAAACACAACACTATTGACATCAGTCCTCATGGTGTACGTTATATTTTTACACTTAGCCTATATAACTGCAGCTCTAGGGCCTTGAATGTCACTATTCTTGTAATCACCTTTTAACTGTATTTCTATGCAATTGACTTAAGGTTCTGCATATGAAATGAAATTACGTGATATTTGTCTGTAACAGAATATTTTTATTTATCACACTTATATTTATTAATACTTATCAATTACTTATAAAATACCTAAATCCTATAACCTAAACATTAATCATCTATAATCTATCTTAAAACACCCCACTATATATCTAAGAACACTCTAATATCCACCTAAAAACATCCAACTAACACTATTTTAACTTTCTTAAAAGGATATTAGTATTCTTAGCATAGGTATGAGCTGGATGGCCTGATTTACAGCAGCCCCATCAGGTCTTTCATGTCAATTCATAAGGCCAGTTTATTTCCACCACAAAGTTGTGGCCAGTTTATAAAGTCAGTCTGTTCCAACTGCCAACTGACGGTGGCCCTTTCAATCAGCCAAGAATCGCCTCCATGGTCTCCCTGGCTCGGAAGTCTCAAGTCCGAAAGCTTATCCAAACAGTTTTCCAATTCCAATTGTCTGGCTCATCTTTCTGGCACTCTGGGGTTCCAAGGCAGATGCCTCCAAAGGACTCTCCTTTAGCATGTCTATGGCATGCCTTGGTATTGGGCTGGAGGAGTCCAAACTATGCCAATGGCATACCTTGCTACACTCTTCCCCAGCATGGATTTCCAGAGGGTGAGGGCAGGAGAGAGAGTGTAAGACCATGTGGATTCCCATCTCGATTTTAGCGGACGGACGTCCTCTCAGCATTCCCATTGCTGTGGTTACCAATTTGCATGGCTTTTGTGGTTTCTTAGTCCTGCCACCTCAACAGGGTGATCCAAGTTGTCCCATCTTGAGTTATTTGGTGGACGGTCTCTTAGCATTCCTGTTGCTGTGGTTACCAACATTTGCACAGGCTTTCCCAAGTCTTGCCCCTTCAACAGGGCAGTCTGTGTTTTCATCTCCGTAATCTTCAAGGAAGTCAGTTTTTGCCAGTCCAAAATCCTATAAAAGGCCTAACTTCTAATACATTTGTCTTTCTGGTTTCTTTCACATAGCTTAATGTCTAGGACATTCAATGTTATTGCAAAGAACAAGATTACCTCCTTTTTAAAAGGAGGTTTTATACATATATATATATATATACATATGCATGTATATGTGTACATACATATGAATATATATTTTATTTATTTGTCAATGGAGACTTAGGGTGTCCTCATATTATATTAGTTATTTCGCACATTGCTGAGACAAAAAGCATGAAAAAAGCAACTTAAGGAAGGAAGGAAGGTTCTATTTTGGCTCACCATTCTAGCTACTGTGCATTATGGTGGGGAAAGCATGGCATCAAAGTCTTGAAGTGGTGACTGGTCACATTGCATTTACAGTCCAGAATTGGACTGTAAATGCAATAAAATAAATGAATTGCTGCTCAATTCATTTATTTTTCCCATTCAGCCTGGCCCTCAGGGTGAGTGTACTTCACTGAAACTAATCTAGAAAATTCCTCATAGACACCCCCAGAGGCTTGTCTCCTTAGTGGTTCCAGATCCTGTCCAGCAGACAATCCACACTAAGGACCACAAACACCTTGACTACCTTGAATGATGCTGCAGAGAACACGCTAACTTAAATTTCTCAAACAACAGCCACACTCTTTTCTACCGTGCCTGGTTCTACTTTCGTTTCCCAATTTTGTGATACTCTTTCCCCAAATACAGAACCTCACCATAACATAATTGTAAGAAAATATGAAATTCAAGCCATGAGATAATAGGTAAAACATCCAGTTAGTGTTTCTGAATTTCAGTCATTTAAAGACAAGTACAAACCAAAGAACTGTTAGCAGAAGCAGGAGACTAAGATGAAAGAACAAAATGAAATCATGGTGTCCTGAATAAGATGCTAGACCTGAAAAATGGGTGAAACATAGTTTAAACGTAGTACCCTTTTTATTTTTTAAAAATATTTATTTATTATTTCAGATTAATGTCCTCTTTCCACCCCTTCCAGCCCCACCTCTCACCCTCTACCCCCTAACCCTTCCATCCCACTCCTCTGGAGTGCAGTGTCTCTACATGACAGTCCCTCTCCCCAGTTCAGCAGTCATATGAGGGCCAAGAGCCTCCTTATACACTGAGGGTCTACAAGGCAGCACCACTAGGGCAAAGTGTCTCATTGACAGGAAAAAAAAATCTATGTTTATGTTCCCTTTGGTGCACTGGTTGTAGTATAGTTATCCTGTACTATATGGCTAACATCCGACTATAAGTGAATAGATGCCATGTGCATCCTTCTGGGTCTGGGTTAGCTCACTCAGGATGAGCTTCTCTAGTTCCATCCATTTGGCTGCAAGTTGCACGATTTCATTGTTTCTGATGGCTGAGTAGTATTCCATTGTGTAGGTGTACCACAGTTTTTTAATTCATTCCTCAGTTGAGGGACATCTGGTTGTTTCCAGTTTCTAGCTATTACAAATAAGGCTGCTATGAATATAGATGAGGAAACTTCCTTGTGGTTTGGTGAGGAATCATTTGGATGTATACCCAGATGTGGTATGGGTGGGTCTTGAGGTAAAGCTATTCCAAGTTTTCTAACATATCACCAGACTGATTTCCATAGTGGTTGTACAAGCTTGCACTCCCACCCAGCAATGGAGGAGTGTTCCCCTTTCTCCACAACCTTGCCAGCATGTGCTGTCATTTGATCTTTTGATCTTAGCCATCTGACAGGTGTGAGATGGAGTGTCAGAGTTGTCTTGAGTTGCATTTCTCTGATGATTAAGGATGTTGAGCATTTCTTCAAGTGTCTCTCAGCCATTAGGGATTCCTCCTTTGTGAATTCTCTGTTTAGCTCTGTTCCCCATTTTTTGATTGGATTATTTGATTTCTTGGCATTTAAAACAAAATGGCAACCTACAGATTGGGAAAAAATCTTCATCAACCCCACATCTGACAGAGGGCTAATATCCAAAATTTAAAATTATTTTATTTTTAATTTTATGTGAGTGGGTGGGAGTAGGTATGTGCACATGAATACAGGACCCAGAGAGGTCAGAGAGGGCATTGGATCTCCTGGAGGTGAAGTCAAGGAGGTTGTAAGCCACCTGATATAAGTGCTGGGAACTGAACTCAGGTCTTCTGCAAGAGCAGCATACACTCTTAATCACTGACCCATGTCTCCAGCTTCATGGACAGTGATCTCATGTCAGTGTTAATTTCCTGGTACTTGTGGTTGTCTGTGGTTAGCTCAGAGATCTGCTGAAGGAGCTACCTGAGGGACATTCTTTCTTTGTTGCTACTGCAACTGCTGCAGGTGTGAAAATGATCTCTCACACTCATGAGTAGGTAGGATCAACATAATGAAAATGGCCATCCTACCAAAGATAATACATAGATTAAAAGCAATTCCCATCAAAATACCAACACAATTCTTTACAGACCTTGAAAGAACAATTCTTAACTTCATATGGAAAAAACAACAACAGCAACAAAAACCCAGAATAGCTAAATCAATCCTGTATAATAACAGAACATCTGGAGGTATCACCATCCCTGATTTCAAGCTGTACTACAGAGCAATAGTAATAAAAACAGCATGATACTGGCATAGAAACAGGTCGATTGATCAATGGAATTGAATCAAAGACACCAAAATAAACCCACACACCTATGGTCACTTAATTTTTGACAAAGAAGCCAACACCATACAATAGAAAAAAGAAAGCATCTTCAGCAAATGATACTGGTCTAACTGGATGTCCGCATATAGAAGAATGAAAACAGACCAATATTTATCACCTTGGACAAAACTTAAGTCCAAGTGGATCAGAGACCTCAACAGAAAACTGGACACACTAAATGTACTAGATGAAAAAAGTGAGTACAAACCTCAAACTCACTGGCAGAGGTGACAACTTCCTGAACAGAGCACCAATAGCTCAGGCTCTAAGACCAACAATAAATGGGATGTCATGAAACTGAAAAGCTTATGTAAGGCAAAGGATACTGTCATTAGAACAAAATGGCAACCTACAGATTGGGGAAAGATCTTCACCAATTCTACGTCTGAGAGAGGGATGATATTAAAAATATATATATAAAAAACTCAAGAAATTAAACACCAAGAAACCAAATAATCCAATAAAAAATGGGGTAGAGAGCTAAACTGAGAATTCATAAAACAGGAATCTCTTTTTTTTATATATAAGTACTTTATTTTTCCCTATTCCCCCTTCCTGTCCCACCCTTCCACCCTCTTCCCCCCCCAACAGCTTCCCTTTTCAATTCAACAAATGGTTCTTTCTCTTATAACAGTAAATTCTATACAAAACAGCAGAGTTAAATATGCCACATTTATGAGAGTTAAATGGCCTAGTATACCTTCCCAATGTCCAGTTCATACATATTTGGCCCCTGACTTTAACCTTCTACCTTCTAACCATCTCCATGAGTTTAAAGTTCTATAACTGACTTAGCTTTCATACTAACTTGCATCACTATTATAACCATCTTCTTAGATCTAGAACGCCCTCTTGATTCCTAAACAACTCAAAATTTAGCTATGAGACTCAAGCTGTCTATTCTTCAACCACCTCAGAGAGCTGAGAAGGATAAATATATCTGATAATATAGGAAGTGCAGGGCCTGCAGCTTCCAATACTAAGAAATGACAAACCAGTTACTACCTGGACAGTTCCCATTTTCTCATACATTCCAGCATCAGTCTTCAGCCTTTTGGTCCTGTTTCTCTGACAGACATTTATTGTAGAGCAGGGATTATGAAGGACTAACCTACCCTGTCTTGGCAGAGCTAGGCTGTCGACTTCCCTGCTACCAAGTTTTGTCCTTTTTGGACAGCAGTCTGTCTGCAGTTGAAGCAAGGAGTTTTTATATGTCAAGAGATAGGCTTGCCACTAATTCAACCATCTCACACTGGAGATTCTTCGATTCTTATCTTCTACTTGGAGTAGAATAGGGGGTGCTGTCAGGAGCTGATATGTCACGATATCAAAAAAAAAATTTTAATTTAAGACCACATCTTTGAATGCCATATTCTGCAGATCTCTTGGGGTTTTTGAAGATGCCCTATCCATCTCTTGTATTTAGATAAGCAAATGTTGCTTGTCTCTTAACAACTTGATTACTGAGTAGCTTAGAGAATATCTGTGATAGACTGTCATAGTAGCTAACAAGGTGACATGCATGCATGACTAGGAGTTTGTTTTTCTTAACTATCCTAAACAGTTTAAGATGGTTGGTATCAAGAGGCCAGAGCTTCACATTTCATTTTTAAGTATCTCTAGGTACGATACCATTAGGAAGTGTTACCTTTAATTTTGTATCAATATACAAAGATCTATTCAAATGTGGCTAAATATACTCTTAATTTTGTATTAATATACAAAGATCAATGCCTATGCGGCCCAATACAATCTTAATATTGCGTCCATATACAAGGGTCAATACCATTGTGGCCAACTATAATCTTAATTTTGTATCAATATACAAATATCAATACTGACGTAGACCAATACAATCTTATTTTTGCACAATGAACAATGGTCAGTACCACTTTAGCCAAATATACTACTAATTTTGTATCAATATACAAAGGTATAAGGGCATATTCAATAATCTGACCCTTCTTCTTGATCCTTCCTGTGCTATGTCTATGTCTCAATTTTTCTCAAGTCTGTGCATTCCTAAATAGGAGATAAAGAAGGATACAGAAAAGGGAAAGAAGGAATACACTGGGTCTAACCTCCAAAACCCATTAAACAGGACCATTTAACAACTTGTAATCTCTTCCCCTAAATAACAGAGTTTTCAGTTGTCCTTGAAATAACCAAAAAAGGGGGGGGGAGCGGAGAAACACCCTCCCCACCCTCTGGGTATGGGACGTTGCTTTCTTAAAATGACTTCCTCCTGATTTGGGTCGTAGTAAACCTGTTTGGGGCCCAAACCAAAATGGAACAATGGTTAAAAATGTTAATACAATCCTTTTATATTCAGTCCTTCTGTTCTCAGCTGTTTAGATGTCCTAAGGAGTTTGTAGGCAGAAGCTGAACTTCCAGGCTTTACTGAGGTTCTGGCTGGGGCATTTTGTAGAGCTGAACGGTCTTAGCGATATTGAATTGTTGTGGTTGTAGGCTTTTGATGGAGACAGCTATTGAGGCAATTTGCAACCAAATGGATGGATCTAGAGAAGCTCATCCTGAGTGAGCTAACCCAGACTCAGAAGGATGCACACAGCATCTATTCACTTATAGTAGGATTTTAGCTATATCGTACAGGATATCTGTACTACAACCAACACACCAAAAGGAACATGGACATAAACTTTTTTTTTTCATTTCTTTTCTTTTTCCTTTTCCTTTTTTTCTCTTTCTTTTTCCTCTCTTTTTTTGGTGTTGTTCTTTGTTTTTGTGGGTTTGTGTGTCTGTTGGTCTTTTTTTAGTATTCCCCCAGTAGCAAGGAGACACCTTTCACTGGCAGTACTGCCTCGTAGGCCCCCGGTGTATGAAGAGGCTCTCGGCCCTCATATGACTCCTGATCTGTGGTGAGAGTCTGGTATGCAGGGACACTCCACCCCAGAGGATCAAGACGGAAGGGTCAGGGGGTAGAGCATGTGAGGGTGGGGCTGGGAAGCGGGAAAAGAGGACAATATGTTAAGGATGTAACCTGTAGCAACAAACAAATAAATTTATTAATTAAAAAAAAGCAGGTAACAACGTTAAAACACTGTAAATAAAATAAAGGACACAGCCTTTCAACCTGGTTTTATAAACCTCCAAGTGTGGAAAAAACGTAGAGCTAAGGTAAAATACAGGAGAAATGTGGTGTTAACCCATGCCTTTAACTTCAGCAGAGACGGGAGGAGCACCATAGAGTTAGTGGACTTATAAATTCTAGAGTTACACGGAAAAGGGTGATGAGGGTACACACCCTTAATCCCATCATTCAAGAAGAGTACACCCTTAACCCCAACACACTAGAGACAGAAACAGGCAGATCTCAGAGCTCAAGGTCAGCCTGATACAGAACAAACTCTAAATAGAGAAAAACTTCGATCCAGGAGTGGTGGAACACATCTTTAATCCCTTCAGATGGGAACCACAGGTCTCTGATCCCAATAATTAGAATGCAGAGGCACACACATAGGATTTGGAAGGACCTAAATTTAAAAGCTACTTACAAAAGGCCCACTC
Source organism: Lophiomys imhausi (assembly GCA_907164525.1). Classification (NCBI taxonomy): domain Eukaryota; kingdom Metazoa; phylum Chordata; class Mammalia; order Rodentia; family Muridae; genus Lophiomys; species Lophiomys imhausi. Next base: position 8,094,864 of record CAJQZJ010032130.1, read on the forward strand.
AATACAAACAAATTGTCCTTCGAGATCTCAAAATATATACACTAAAGCTGGTTTAGCTCCAAAATAACAAAATAATTTCTTCTTTAAACCAGATTGAAAGATAACACTTTATATATTGTCAAAAAACCAAATTTGCTTCAGGAGAAATATTACCTACCCCCCCCAAAAAAAAAGAGGGCGATTGTTGCTGAGTGAGGATTAGGGCAGGGCTCTGTTCTTATCTTTCCAGGAGAATCAAAGCATCCATTCAAGGAACCCAGGGACAACTGGACAACGGAAACCTCAGCAGAAATCAGAATCAGACACCAAAAGAAGACGAGTGACCCAGATGATTCAGCCTGAAAAGAGGAATCTCTAATGGCCAAGAGACACTTGAGAGACCCTCAACATCCTTAGTCATCAGAGAAATGCAACTCAAGATGACTCAGATTCCATCTCACACCTGTCAGAATAGTTAAGATCAAAAATTCAAATGACTTCATATCCAGGAAAGTTTGTGGATAAAGGGGAACACTTCTCCATTGCTGGTGGGAGTGCAAACTTGTACAACCACTATGGAAATCAGTCTAGTGATACCTTAGAAAATGGTTCTACCTCAAGATCCAGCCATATCACTCCTGGGCATGCAGTCAAAGGATTCCTCACCAAACCACAAGGAAATCTCCTCAACTACATTCATATCAGCTTTATTTGTAATAGCTAGAAACTGGAAACAATCAAGATGTCCTTCAATTGACGAATAGATAAAAAAGCTGTGGTACATTTACATGATGGAAAACTATCAAGCCATCAGAAACAAGGAAATCATGCAATTTGAAACCAAATGGATGGAACTAGAAAAGCTCATCATGAGTAAGCTAACTCAGATCCAGAAAGATACACATGGCATGTATTCACTTATAACTGGATTTTAGCTGTATAGTACAGGATAACTATCCTACAATCAACAGATCGAAAGGATCAGGAACATGGACTTTGTTACCTGTTAGTGGGACACTTCACCCTAGTGGAACTGTCATGTAGGCCCATAGTGCAAGAGAATGCTCTTAGCCCTCATATGATTGATGAATTGAGGGGGGCTGATATGTGGGGGGCACCCCATAATGCAAGATTAGGATAGGTGGGAGAGGGAGTATAGGGTGAGAGGATGGGACTCGGAGGGGTGGACAGAGGGGGCTGTGATGGAGATGTAACTTGAATTAATAAATAAATGTTAAAAAATAAAATGCAGTGAAATGTGTGAAGATTTGTTTGAGGATAACTTTTGAATGTGTCCTTTCTAAAAAGCTTCTGAAGAGATGATGGCATCATTGTGACTCTAAAAATCACACCACCTAGTTCACTTTTACCTGCACTGTGTCATTTCCAGTTCTTTGTCATTATGCTGTTTTTCCTTGTAATTCTTAAGCATTCCAAATGAATTCTTATCTACACACACACACACACACACACACACACACACACACACACAATGATCTTTTCTCCCTGAGCTCCTTGACATTATTCAGCAGTATATATCAGTCAACTTTTACCAGGTCATGCTGTGTGACAAAACATGTCTCAATCTCATTTTTATATTGCATGTTGACTTATTAGCTGTGTTCATCTGAATATCTGTTCTTTATGTTTCCTTCATTCCACAATACAGGTTTGAAGAACAAACTCAATCTGTAATACGGCAAACTCATGGTGGAGAGAACCAAATAAGTGAACTAATGAAATCAATTGCTGGTTCTCTGTGTGGCTAGCTCACTGATGCCTGTCCTGTATTTCCTTGGTCAAAGGGTATCAAATGGTCAACCTTAATGTTGACACAATAGGAAAGGAAATTATTCCTACAGACAGCATTTCACATACAATTGCTGAGAAAAGAACTAGAATTTGTATCAACAGAAGTCTGTCACAAGACTCAACTCCTTAAACCACATTTACCACCTTCACCTGGATTCCTCTGCCTCTTCCAGGTTACTTAATCGTCTATTCTTCATTTTCTTATCATTTCTGGAGTTACTTTACTTTGACAAGACTTCCTTTTATACTCAGTCCTTCTCACTAGAATGTAAACTTGTTAAGGATGGAAACTTTGTTTTGATTGTTCAGGGATCTTTCCCAAAATTTCTTGCCTGTTTTGAATTGCTTGATCAATACTTATTGAATAAAGGAAGTGCACAGACCAGAGTTCTTGACTTCCTATGTCATTCAGTACTGCACCATTCATAGTATCTGAGAGAAGGCATGGGAAATTCTTGTTAAATGAAACAAATGCATGTTTACATTTAGTAAAATTATTTTTAAAGTTCCAAAAATATTTTAGACTTATTTTGTTTGTATAGGTACAAATGTTTTGCCTAAATGTATGTCTATACACCACATGTGTGCCTGGTCCCAAGGAGATCGGAAGTGGACATCTGATCTTTTGGAACTGTAGTTAGATACTTATGAGCCATCATGTAGGTGCTAGGGACTGAACCAGGGTACTCTGCAAGAGTAGTAAGTGCTCTTAACTGCTGAGCCATCTTTCTAGACCCAAGAGTATGTTCTTATACATATATCTTATTAATGGTTGTAGTAGAGATTGAAAAAAATCAGAATTTTCCTACAGAGAGGGGACACCTTTGGGTTTTCCCCTACAGGCTCTGGAGAGGGAGATGAAATTTGAGTTTTCTCTTGTCATCCCACCAACTTCACCTCAGAGCCAAACAGTTGAAGATTCAGTGTGGTGATATGCATCAAATCTGCTGAAGGGACAAATCAACAATTTTTTTCTGTAAGTGTAACAGCAATAGGATGGGATTAAAAAGGAGCTGGTGTATAGACCACCCACAGACACATGTGGGCAATATGAGTGTTTTGTTCTTCCCTCAGCTGATAGAACTTCCTTTTAGAGCATGGCACATCTGGAAAATTCTCTATCCATTTTTCTTTTCCATGGTGTCAATGACAATCTCTTCTTATTCCCCTTCCTGAG
>CAJQZJ010032130.1:8097841-8118857 GCA_907164525.1 Lophiomys imhausi
GGTGTCAATGACAATCTCTTCTTATTCCCCTTCCTGAGCAATGCTATTCCAAGAACATTATAGTGTGTATCCATTTTTTCTCTGCCTCAGAATACATGAGATAAGCAACTTAAAATGGGGAGGAACTTATTTTGGTTCATGGTTTTAGATACTCAGTCCACGGTTGCTTAGCTCCATAGGCCATGTGCCTTTGTTTAGCTGAAACATTACAGAGAAGAGGGTGTAAGGGAGAAGAGCTGCCAGGTATCAAGGATAGAGTTAGGGAGGGGCCAGGGACAAGAGAGCCTTCCAAGTGACTGTTCTCCAGGTAGGCCCTACCTTCCAAAGTCTCTGCCTTCTCCCCAAATAGTACCACCACCTTGGGAGCAAGCCTTCAACATATAAATCTGAGGGGACACTTTATTATTCAAACCATAACATACCATCTAGTTTCTTTAAGTGAATTTCACCCTAAAATGGTTGTTTTTGTTAGTGTGATGGTTTTTAGTCCCAGAAACACCACAGAACTGCTGAGATTTAGACTCATGTGTACTTGAAGTCAGTGCTATGACTGTAAAACTGTACAGTTTGCCTTCCTTCATCACAGTTTTCCAGCATCAGTAGGTCATTCCTGTGGGTTTAAACTAGATGACTTAAGCTCCAAAAGGTAGCTTTTCATCATAAATATGAAAAAAATAATGTGAAAGATATTGTGATTCTTTTATTAAAGAACTTTTAATTGGTTCCAGGAAAAAGGTACTCTAGAGGGGTATCACTGTTGGGAAATCGAAAAACACTGGAGAACTCTGAAGCTGAAAAAGATTTTATTTCCTAAGTTTACCTTTTGCTGGGTTTGACCTTGGTAAATTACCTATGGCTGTAACTATAAACCTGCAACCTATCATAGCATGGACTGAATTAAGATGGGTTCTGTAATGAACTGTGTTCAAAGACGTCCAGTTATGGGAAGTTATCAAGGGGATAGTTATTCGTGTGGGCCTCCAGGTCTATGTTTTCCTAGTAAGAAGATCACTAGAGTGAGTTTCTAGAATATACAGTTCCTTTCAATCTTCTTCAAATGCCGAGTTTAGTAATTCCAGATAGTAAATACTATTTAAAATAGTCGGATGAATTGTAAATCTTTGTAATGAGATCTTGTGAGATTTCATCTCAAGTCTACCATTTGTCAGCTGTATGTTATTGAGTGAACAATTTGATCTGTCCTTTCAAAGTCTCCAGTCATTTTCACAGGAAAATGGGTACAGTGATGGCATCTGATTCAGGATGTGCCTGAGGACTTAATTGGAAACATTTGTGTATATTGCCAGGATGTCAACAGTGGCAGGGCATGAAATATCCAAATCAAACTAACTGCAATAAAAAGGGGGAATTTATCAATTCATGCATTAGAGAACTGAGTACAAAGCTGCCTTTATGCAGTGTTGGACAGAGATGTTTTATGCATGTACTTAAATTGGCCTCTTCTCCAGCTCTTGGCTCTGCTTTTCTTTGGTTTGGCTTTATTCTCAAGGAGACTCTCCTCATGTGTTGGCAGCACCTAGCTTCAAACATACATCCTACTAGTTTAGCAAGTCTAGGGAAAAAGATTAACTCTAGGCAGCTGAAGAGATGGTTCAATGGGTAGATCAGTTAGTTGTATGTAATACAATGTAAGGACCTGAGTTCAACTCCCTCCTCCCAAACCCATATATGTTCAAGTGTCTGGAATCCTAATGCTCCTATAGCAAGATGGGAGAGATTGAGACAGGAAATTGCCTGGAAACTCTCAGACCAGCTCACCTGGCATACACAGCAGTGATGAGTCACGTACTAACACCTGACCTCTACATGCACTGTGATATGCTTGTACCTGCACTCTCACATATGAACAATACTGTACACACATCACACACACACACACACACACACACACACACACACACACACACTCTACTTCTTAAAAGAGTGGCTCCTTATCCAGAATTCCATAGTTCGAGCAAAAGTCCTGGGATTGAGTCTCATTTCTGGATACTGTGTCATAGGTTCCATGTGAGTCAAGAAAAAGAGCTTACCGAATAACCTGACCCTGAAGGTCATGAGTTGTGCTGCTTCACACTAAAGGGTACAGGAAAGGTGGTTTTCTTTATCATCATCCAAAGAGATGCTATATTACTACAAAACCCAACGAACCAAACAAGCAAACAAATACAGGTCGGAATCCTCAAACAGAGATACTCACTTATAGTGTTTGAAACATTCAGCACTGTCCCTGTCCCAAGCCAAAGCCTTCTAGGAATATTTTGTGTTGTTAGTGTCACCAAATAGAAGGTGACCTTAGACAGAGGCCATCAGGGGAGATCAAGATAGTTAAAGCAAGTGAGGATATGAACTGAAGGGACACGACCAAATTGTTCTTGAACTTTTCTTTCTCTGTATCCAGAGTGCTACTAACTGGCACATAATGGGAACTCGTGAGCAGTGGTCAAGTGAGTGACTGTGTCAGGAATCATGCCACACTGTGCTGGTCATTAGAACAACAGTGTAACTAAACTGTTTCTTTGCTTATTGTCCCAGTAGACCTTCCTTTCATAACAGGTGTCCTGCAGGGTTCTCTATACTTGTAAGTGTATGTGGTGAATAAACTGGGCTTTTGATTGCTTGCAGATTCCAATTCTGTGAGACCAGACTGTAACCTGAGCCTTTCTACTTTGAACAAGTTCCCAGAAGGTGCAGGCCAACCCCTGAAAGATGTTCTGGGTTGCTCTAAGAAAGTTCAAGAAAGCTTGATAGCGTTTACAGAGCAGGAGTTCATTTCTCATGGCTATGGAAGTCAAGAAGGCCAATATTAAGGCACAGGTAAGCTGAGATTCTGAAGAGACCCACCTCCTCCTCTGTGGCAGATAGACTTTCTTTTTAGTGAGAACACTGTTACAAAGGAGCACAGCTAAGGGAACTCAAGATCCAATCATCTTCCAAAGTCCTCACCTCAGTATCATTGTGTGGAGGCCAGGATTTCAGCCCATGCAATTCAACGGGCAGGCATTGAGACAATCAACAACAGCTGTATTCCAATTTTCTAAATCATTTTCTAGTGGTAGCTAGCATGGGGGCTTGCCAAGGTCATTCAGTTGCACTGTTCAATAGAGACCTTGATTTATTTAGAGTCTTCTCAAATATCATGTTCTTCCTTCACAGGTAAGGAGACAGAAACAGAACATTTCTGCTAAGAGTAGTACCCACAAAGGAAATGGTGAAAGCATGGAAAATGTACTTAAGAAGTCCATGCCATAGTTTTGATATTGTGTTTGCTTGTTTCCAATGCTGGAGAATCAAACCTGGGACTGTGCTCATAGACTGCCGGTTTCTAGCTGTGTTTTTTATAAGTTTTTAATAAGTATTTTATCATTTATTTATGTGTGTGTGTATGATGTATGTGCATGTGGTTGCCTGTGGAACACAAAAGGGGCTGTTTGATCCCCAGGAGCTAGAGTTGCAGGTACTGGTAAAGAGACTGAAGCGAGACCAAACCAGGGTCCTCTGAAACAGCAGCAGGCACTCTTCACCACTGAGCCATCTTTCCAGATCATTTCTGACTCTTCAAGCTACTAAGAAAAATACCCACTTTTTCATAACAGAGCATAATCTCTTTACATTTGTGTTTCACATAAACTACTTCACATAGTCTTATAACATTCCAGTGATGTTATAAATACTGGTCACAATCCACAGGTGAAAAAAATCAGTCCCAGAGATGTTAGAATTACCCAGAGATGATATGATTTTTGCTATGATCTCTTCTCATTTCTGATTTTAATTTATTATATAAAATACTCTAAGGATGTTAGGTAGTATTCCCATGGCTATTATCAAAATGGGCCATCGGGTTTTAAACTTACTCCTTATTTCCTTTGATGTCTTATGGTATGAAAGGCACTGTGGCATGTCTCTGTTACCTGACATAGGTGCCCTGAGATAAAAGCTGCTTCTAAAAGAAGATGGTGTCTGTGACTGATGTGCCCTAATATACATGTCTGAGAGTGAGGATATGGAATCGCTCTTGAAGAAGCAGTGGTTTCATTATGATTGTCAGATGCGGGGGAGGGTAACTGTGGCACAGACTGCGCTCACTGGTGCACAAAACATTCAAGTTTACTTCCTGGTCCAATTGTTAAGCAACGTGAGTCTGTATGAAAGCAACCCATCTTTGTTCTACCTCTGCTTTCTCACTCATAGCATGCAGATGGCAAACACGTATTGCTAGAGCTTGTTATTTCACAGTACTTAAGTTGTTTTCTTGCCTTATATCTCACATTAATGCATGGGTTCGAATCCTCAGTCTCTCCCCTATCAGCTTCACTTCTAGAGGTTTGAACGCTGGGCTCCACACCTGAGAGTCTTAATTGCTTCCTTCTGTTTAGGCAGCTACAAGAAGTTAACACGCAGAAGGCCTCCTTCCTCTCTCTGTATCCATGACATTGAACATACATTTTCCCTCCTCAGCAATTACATGGAGGTTACATAACCTATGTGTTGAGTCAGAGAAGCATATCCAGAGCAATAAAATTTTACCATTGACAGGTACTTACAGTTGATCCAGGGGCAGATGAATCAAAAAGGCATCTTTGCAAATGTAACACAGCTAAGAAAAAAAACTTAAATGGTTGTAGATCCAAGGAGGAGACAAATTTACTCTAAAATACATCTGAATATCCAAGGCAGCAGGAATGTCTACTGGGAACTAGTGGCTGGTAAGAAAATATCTGTCCAGAGGTGACTATGTAAAGTCCAACCACTCTGGACATCAGTTAAATAGACAATTGTCTGCATTGAACTTCCTGTCTATGAAAGAGGAATTACAAATTCAGCATGTCCTCCCCGTAATTCTCAAATTCTGTAAGCCTGTCTCTCCTTTGAGAGCAGTAGAAGATGAAGAGCACATCAGTTTAACATTGTGTCACGTGGGCTCAGCTCTAAGGCTGAATATTTGGAAGTGCTGGTGATTGTTTGTCAGCTTGATTGCCAGTCATCCATGCGGCCGCCTTAAGTGTGCATTTCATTCCCTGCTATTAGTTAAGTGGGAATATGAGAAAGAATTCTGTGACATAGTAATTATACCACTTAATTCGTCCCTCCAGGCATTAAAATAAAATTAATATTTATACAATGATAGAAATACCACTTAGAACATTTAAAAACATATCCAAGTATGGAGAACAAAAATATCAATAGCAACTTCTCTCTTACAAATAATCCTCACTAGCATTTGGTGTCTGGCTTCTCTCATCTATTTGTATATATGTGCATGAGTATTTTTCAATCAAATAGGAATTATATAAGTCATTTTGAATTCTACTTTTTCACACTTAGCATTATATAAGCAACATGTTCCACTCTCTCTAAATAGTTCATGGAAAGTATTTAATACCTCTATGATAATTGATTATAAGAATATAACATAAACTTTGCCACATTATTAGCTATTCAGTACATTTAATGTTTTTATTATTGTATATTAAGGATTGATATAAAAAGAACTTAGCAAAGTTTACTTTTAATAAAGAACCATATGGACACAAACAAGAAAATTTCATCTTCTCACTCATATGTGAAAGTTTTAAGGTTGAATATTTGCTGGTGAGACAGTTCAGTGACTAACGGTGCTTATCCCCAAGCAGAAGACTTGAGTCTGACTTCTGAGAGCTCATGGTGGAAGGAGAAACTGACTGTTACAAGATGCCCTCTGACTCACGAATGCGTGTCACAGTGGGAGGCACACACACTACATAACTAAATGTACTCAAACATATGTTTAAAAACGTGACCTCCAAGAAGTAGAAAGTAGACTAGTGTTACCAGAGACTGGGAAAGATACACAGAGCGAGAGACAGAGATAAACAATAGATACAGAGGTAGGAGAAATGACTTCACTGCAGACATGTATTGAAATGTCAGCTTGTATCCTAAAGATATGTAGAATTGCTATGTTACTTAGAATGAAAGTTTTGTTTATGGGAGCCAAATGCAAATCATTTTGTCTTTTGTGGTCTTGACCGTCTTTGTCCCAATTATTCATTTCTCCTGTGACAAACATAACGATAGGTGGTATGTAAATATGTCTCACTTTTAATAAAATGCTACTGAAACAAGTGACAGAATGGCCAAATATTCCAAATTGCCATCCTCTGAAAGAGTCAACACACGGCTGGGGATGTTGCTCAATGGTAGAGTACTTCCCTGGCTGACATTGTTCTTCGATTTCACCCCAGCAATGCAAAAAATAGAATAGAATAGCATTTGAATGTTATTCAAATTTTAACCAAATTTGAAATAAAATGCTGAGATAAACATCCTTCCTATAACTAGAATTCTTACAAATACAAGGTTGCGGCAAAGAGCTGAGTGCTTTTAGTGACCTTGATAAACATTAGTAAGAATTTCTGCAAACATCACAAGTGTGCTTCTCTATTCAGTGGATGTCAAAGTCCTTATTTTGCCACACATTTACCATCATATGTATGTTAGTCAGGGTTCTCCAAAGTAACAGAACTGACAGGATGAAAAAAAATACATACACATTAAAAGGAGATTTATTGGAGTGGCTTACAAACAATGGTCTGGTTAGTTCAACAACGGCTAGCTCATAATGGAAAGGTAAAGAATCTGGTAGTTAAAATTTACAAAGAACTCAAGAAGTTAAATGCCAAGAAACCAAATAATCCAATTAAAAAATGGGGGAAAGAGCTAAACAGAGAATTCACAAAGGAGGAATTCCTAAAGGCCGAGAGACACTTGAAGAAATGCCCAGCATCCTTAATCATCAGAGAAATGAAACTCAAGACAACTCTAAGGTTCCATCTCACACCTGTCAGAATGGCTAAGATCAAAAGCTCAAATGACAGCACATGCTGGCGAGGGTGTGGAGAAAGGGGAACCCTCCTCCATTGCTGGTGGGAGTGCAGGCTTTTGCAACCACTATGGAGGTCAGTCTGGCGATATCTTAGAAAACTTGGAATAGCTCTGCCTAGGGACTCAGCCATACCACTTCTGAGTATGCATCCAAATGATTCCTCACTGAATCACAAGGATGTTTCCTCATCTATGTTCATAGCAGCCTTATTTGTAATAGTTAGAAACTGGAAACAACCCATATGTCCCTCAACTAAAGAATGGATTAAAAAACTATAGTACATCTACACAATGGAATACTACTCAGCTATCAGAAACAAGAAAATTATGCAATTTGCAGCCAAATGGATGGAACTAGAAAAGCTCATCCTGAGTGAACTAACCCAGACTCAGAAGGATGCACATGGCATCTATTCACTTATAGTCGGATTTTAGCTATATAGTACAGAATATCTATACTACAACCAATGCACCAAAGGGAACAGGAACATAGACTTTTTTTTTCCTGTCATTGAGACACTTTGCCCTAGTGGTGCTGCCTTGTAGGTCCCCCAGTGTATGAGGAGGCTCTTGGCCCTCATATGACTGCTGAACTGGGGCAGAAGACTGTTATGTAGGGACACTCCACTCCAGAGGAGTGGGATGGAAGGGTTAGGGGGTAGAGGGTGGGAGGGCGGGACTGGGAAGGGTGGAAAGAGGACACTATTATGGAGATGTAACCTGAAGCAATAAATAAATTAATTAAAAAAATAATCTGGTAGTTGTCAGTCCACAAGACTGCATGCCTCAGTCTTTATCTGGTGTTGGAGTCCAAGGAATTCCTAGACAGCTGCTGGTCTTCAGTCTATGTTGTAAACTCAAAGTAGGTTCTAAAACTATTAAAAGGATACCTCAGCAGCAATGTAGATGAACTTTCCAGTCACAGTGAGGGCAACCACATAAAAACCAAGAGCTTCCTTCTTTCATGTCCTCTGATGTAGGCTGTTACCAGGAGGTGTGGCCCAGATGTAGGGTGCAGTTTTTCACCTCAAGAGATCCAACCAAGAAAATCCCACAAAGCCTACTCAGCTGCTTGGGTTTTAGTTGATTCCAAGTATAGTCAAGTTGACAACCAAGATGAACCATCACAATAGGTTATGACAGTTTGTTTAAAAAATGACTTGATAGAAATAAATTAGTGTCTTCTCACTATTTTGAACAGGAATTTGAATCACAATGCTTACAATCCTTGTTTTTAAATACTTATAATAATTACTATTTAATCATCATTAGTACTTATTTATTATTCCTATCTGTTTTCTTGGTTCAAAATGCTTCAGGGCATTTAAAAGGTTTTTTTTACCATATGTCATTTCACTTTTGTTATAGTTAGATATCAAACATCTGTAACTCTAAATTAAAGAGAGACATATCCAGATGCTGATCATAAATGGATGCTATTAATCTGGGTAATTAACTGTTACAACGATTGAATATCAGGCTTTAAATACAGCAAATCTATTTCTCAAACCCCAGGTGGTGGTGCATACCCATAACCCCAGTGCTTGGCAAACTGAAGTAGGAGAGCAGCCAGAGAGCTACGTGGCCTTGTGTGGTGCTAGCCGCTTGGGTTCTGTGGTGTCATCCAATGTCCAAGACTGGCAGAAAGTCGTTATGGTGGTCCCACTTGCGGCTGGGGGCCACAGCATGGAGGAGGTGCCACTCTAAGAGTGCGACACAACATCTCTGCTCTTATCCTGATGACACCATGTGGCCTCAGCAGAAGGGAGCCAGAACTGCAGTTTCACCCAGCAGAAGGAGGGGCTTGGTGAGCGTCTAGCCTGTCCTGTTACTTAATTTCAGGTTAAACACCAATCACCCGGATGTAATCTTTATACACAATTTCAGGGCATTTAAAAATGATATTCTTTTAATGTTTATGGTGAAGAGTAAAACTGTTTAAATAGACAATTCTCACAAGAACACTAATATAGCATGGTTCTGTAAGGAGAAAAAATAAAAACTCCAGGGACAAAATCTATGAGTTTGGGCTGTTATTTAACTAGATGAAAGTGCACCTGTGTTGATAACAGGCGCTCACACTCCTCTAGCAGTGCCACAATTTGCACAGGTCTTACCAATTTTCCCCAGAACAAGAAGACTTAGACCACTGACTGAGCTCACAGATTGAGGCCGAGAAGGAATTCTATAGCTTAAAAAGTAAGAAAAGGGAAGCATCCTGCTAGAGAAAATTCAAACACAACTCAAAAATTCAAATACAGTTTCTTTGCCTAGCCATTCAGTCATTTTTTAAAACAGTAACAACACATTAAACTCTATAATATTATCTTCCTAGCAGTGAAGCCAGGGAAAGGAGACCCTTAGAAATGGGATTGTAATGAGAGCCCTTTACATATTTTTTCCTCAGATAAACAGGGTTGCTCTTTGTACTGGTATTGGTTTCTATGACGCTCACACACAGTGTTCTCCTTAAGGAACAGACAGGGCTGGGAGATGGCTCAGTGAAGCCCTTACCACACAAGCTTGACGACTTGAGTGGGGTTCTTCAGAACCCACATGAAGCTAGGTAAGGAAGGCAGCGGTGACATCCTTAACCCCAGTGCTCCTAAGGAGGGATGGGTGATGGGCACAGAAGAATTCCTGGAAGCTAGGACTTCCAGGCCAAGTAGGCTGGCAACCAAGAGACCCTGCCTCAAACAAGGTCAAAAGTCAGGACCTGATATTGTCTGTATGTTTGCCTCAGTACATACAGTTCTGCCTCCATTCAAAAATAAATGTATATATATATATATATATATGTGTGTGTGTGTGTGTGTGTGTGTGTGTGTTTATATCATCTATCCTTCTAGATAGATAGATAGATAGATAGATAGATAGATAGATAGATAGATATAGATATTTAACTTTGCTGAAAAAGGCACAAAGGCTGATGGTCTTTCCAGCCTTTCTCATTTTAGGATGCCCAAGCTGACTGATGCTAAAGCAGATAACTGGGCCAGAAAACACAGACAAGAAAAGGGGCTGTTCAGCAAACTAGATTAACAGGAGAAACTCCAAGAATGAGATTAACACCATCTTCATCCACCCACACTCTTCAAAGAAGACCACAGTCCTGTCGTTTCCATCTCCGCCGTTTTCCAAGTATGGAATTCCTCAGCTCACGGAGGAGCCTCACGGAGATGCTGTGCACTGTTTGACTTGGCAGGGCTCACCACCTTGGCAGATGATCAAATAGAGGGCACAGGAGTGCAGGGAAAGCCGTAAGAAACTGTCTTCGCTCTTGTTCTGACTGCCCTGCCTTCATGAATTGACATCTCTATGATGAGTGTCAAGAAGCCGCAGGTCTTAACCAGCATGCACAGCTCCAGTTTAGATGTAACACAACTCGACTTAGTGAAAGCGGGGAACTTTACAACTCTGTAAGCCTTGTTACCGTTGTGTTTGTCTCAGTTTTCTATTACTATTTCTATTTCTATTACAAATGTACTTTTGTAATAGAATCAAATCTTGAATTAAGTACATAAGTGAGGCATAATGGATGAGTCTCAGCTTTGAACTCAAAAGATCTGGGTTCTAATTCTGAGACTAGAAGCTCTTCGCTGTTAAATCTTTGTAAAGATGCTTAACATCACTGGCCCTTGTTTTGTATGTCCCTTAAATAAATAGTGCCTCGCAGATTTCTCTAATTCTTCTATTAGAAGCAAATGAAAGCTGCTATCTGTGGCCACATAAGAATATGTAGAAAGTACTTGGTAAAAGTAAAGAGGGCTAGCAATGTGACAGCTTATCAGCATGATAACCATAAGTTTCACAGCAATTCAGATGGCATTAGAGGACAGATATTTGAAGCAATCTTGTTTGCAGGGAAAGAATGCGACTCTAAAGAGAATTGAATAGATACTTTTGTGGCTTCCAGTTATCGACACGAAGAATATATCCATGCTAAAAAGAAAAGTATGGACCAAAATGCACACAAAACAGAAAAGCTGTGGAAGCTTTGGGAGCAACTGGTGGTATGTGGAATTTCCAAGTCAGAGAACTGATAAATAGATTGTGTATTTGGGGGATACTTTTGGCACGGGTTTTGTGCTATCTGAGAGGTTCCTCCAACTGTCTGTGCATTCTTTCACTCATAGAATGTAAACTGTCTTGGTTGTATTCCCTAAGTTATTCTCCAGGCACCTAGTAGACAGTGCATGTTTGTTACATGAACTGATTGGAGAACTAGTGGGTTTAACTCACAGTCTTCTTCTATGCTGTTGTTTGCAAGATGTGACAAAATGCTATAGAAACTGTTCCTGCTCTCTGGGATGTCCTGGTCCAGGAAACGAGGATGTACAAAAGTGCACTAATGTAATGTATGGCTCCTCGGATCCTATGCTTATATCTCTGAAAAATAATCACAAATTTGGATTTAGGCTGATCCTCAATTTTTGCTTAAATTCTTTACTTTTTTTTCTAAATTTTTGTTTTATTTTTTTCTTTAAAAATTATAACATTACCTAAATGGTAAAAATATTTGAACAGCTACCCACTCCTGGTTCTTCCCCATAAACAACATCATGGTACCACCTTAAATATTTCTGGAGATTTTTGCAAGTATGAACACATGCAGGCACATGCACACATATATTCATTGTTATTTTCAAGTGTGTATTAATTAAAATAATAGCATCAATATGTAGTATTCTGAAAATGTCTCTGAACAGTATGTTTTAGAAATCTATTTCTATTTTTTCTATTTCATTCATTTTAAAATGCTGCTACAGTGGTCACTGCAGGGTCACAATTCACACAGGATACCTTATGCAGTTGCACCATGAGCAGCCTTCCAGCTGTCCTGTTTGCTGTAGCTCACCTACTAGACCCTCAGCTGATGGATAGGTTGGGTTGGTCTGTCCTAGTTTTCCAATATGACCCATATACTTCAAGGAATATCTCTGTATAGACTGTAATAGATGAGACGTCCAAAGAAGTCTAATGAAATCATTTCTTGGGGGTTGACTTGGTGCTCTGTGTATTCAGATGCTAAATTCTGAACCCAAAGATATGGTTGTAGTCCAGAAGAGTGCATTCCCATGTATGCTGAACACTGTTGTATGAAGCTTGCTCCCCAATAATCTCTGATTAGTCAATAAAATGGCTAGATAGCCTATAGCTGGGCAGAAGAGAGGTAGGTGGAGCTTTGGTTCCTGGGACTTGGGGTCTCAGGTAGGAATCGTGGATGGAGAGAAAGACAGTAAGGAAGAAGGAAGTCACCATGGGGCAGTATGGACCATGAGCACGTGACCATGAAAGCTGGCCTGATGGAGCAGAAGAAGCTCAAATGGAACATATAGCAAGTAATATTTCAGGGATTTTGACAGAGAAACAAACAAAATAGCTTAGAGAGTTGATATTTGCCCAGCTCTATTGTTTTAAAGCTTATTATAAATCTAAAAAGTCTCTGTGTCTTTTATTCAGGAACTAAACAGTCTAAAATGGGATAGAAACCTCTAATAGATATTTAGAAGCAAAAGGGGGTATAGTAAACCCCCAGAAAAATAATTCTAATGTAAATAAATCATTTATTTATTTCAAATCATAAACTTGAGATCAGAAATTGCTTCCTGGATTCTTACATTATCTAAGTTTGTACATTGTGCTACACAGATATGGAAAACAAACTCCCAAATAGCCTGTTGAGGAATTGGAAAAGACAACTTCCATTTATTCTTTCAACACAAATTAAAGCCCTCTCTAGTCTGTTATGCACAAGGAAGGTATTGAAATTAAACTTTTCAGTCAGTCTTTCTGCCTTAGGTCCATTTTGATCTAGTTGTGGGAATTGAAGATACATATCATCATTTAAAGCAACTTATGTGTCTGTGAATGACAACATTCTTTTCCACAAAAGATAACCTTATGACAAGTTACCTGTCTACTGAACGGCTTTGACATTGTGTTCTTATAGAGTCATGTAGCTAATGCATTCTACTGAGAAAGACACTTCCCCCGTCATGCCTTTGATCTCTTTTTGTCGCAGAAAGCTTTTGAATATTCAGGGCTGTTTGTCCCGAAGCAGTGTCACACAAAACATGCTGACACTCCTGAGGTGCTATGTCATTCTTTAGGTGACAGTGTAGCAATCAGGTCTGTCTGACACCAAAAATAGATTTAAGGAGTGCAGCCTCTTAAGGAGACACTGACTAATGAGTCCTACTTAATGAAATTGCTAAGCATTAGAAGCAGCATCTCCAAGAGAGGGAGGGTAGAGAGACAAGAGGCTTCTTGTCCAGTTGGCAGTGATTTGTGGTATTGATTCTGGCCTTCGGCTGGAACTTGAACTGCACACAGCAGAGGTCCAAGTGCCTTGACCTCAAGTGGAATGTTTACTCCATCATGGAAGAAGTCTGCTTCTTGTGTTTGAAGGAAGGACAGTGGAGCGGCTGGAATAAGAGAGGATGCAGAAAGAGCAATAGAAGCCACCTCCCAGTCATGAAGGTCAGGGACCACACTGGAGATTACGTGAGACTGTCTCCCTGGAAGGCACATCATAAGCTGCCTTCATCGACAGCTTTGTGTTGAGGGGTTCCGTGGAGGATTCTTAGGTTGTGAGCAAGTCTTCTCACAGTGGCCATAGCAGATCCTGTGGGACTGAGTATGTGGCTTAGGTAGTCATCCCAGTGTCATGGTGGAGATGAGATACCCCTGTGTTTAAGTAGCAGACATGTATATGATTCAACTCACTCCTCCAGTCAATGACTAAATTTTCAAACTGGAAAATATCAGGAACATTGCCTATCAGTAACCACTTCACTTGACAAATGAGTAAGCCAGTCTCCTGAAGTTAGATCATTTAGGAGGTTTCTGAATCTCCCATATGGCATCCCTCTTGGGAATTAGAAGGTTCTCGTTTTTGCCTACTCTTTTTCTTCATAATTACCACCATCTTCTTGAGATTCTTTGATTATACACATCATATTTTCTGCTTCCTAGCTGCCATTCATGAGAAGGACCTAGAAATAGTTGTCTTGGCTTGTTGAACTGTCTTGGATTTGCAAGCAGGCACATTTGGATTTTAAAACAGACTCGACTTCTTACCTTGTGTGGCGCTGAATGTTACTTTTCCTCCTGAATCTGTTTCCTTGGCTGTAAGATGTGGAGTTTCTCTGTGGGATATATGGAGACTGGTGTCATTGGTGTCTCTGGTGTGGGCAGTGTAGTTCTTTAGTATAGGGCACTAATGGATTCCAGTTAGTGTTGTCGTCATTTCCAGAAGGTTGGAGTTTGAGTCCTGGCTCTGTGTCTAAGCTTAAACACATTGGTTGCTCTCTCAGGCCCTTGTCTATAAACTGAGCAGGTATGCTAGAGTCTTCCTAAGGTTCATGAATACATTATGTGGTGCTGCACAATGTGGTGGGGCTCTAGCTCTGCCATACATTCCATATATCTGGGAAGTGTATTTTGGGGGTGCAGGCTCATAGAATGTGATGCAGGAGCTCCATGGGAGCTCCAAGCATCTAATTTTTACATTGACTCAAAATCTTGGCTTTCTATCTTCATAACTAAGAAAAGTAACAACACCTATGAGGAAGGAAGCTGGTGAGGAGCAAATGCAAGCCTGTGTGCAAAGCACTCAGCACAGTTTCGGGCCTATGATGAGTGTCCAGTACATATTAGCAATGGCTCTTCTTTCCCTTTGCCAGTTTGTATGGCACACAACTTTCATTAGTAGAACTTCAGTATGCCTGAATTAGGTATGATTTTTTTTTTTTTTTTTTTTTTGGTTTTTCAAGATAGGATTTCTCTATGTAGTCCTGGCTATCCTGGAACTCACTCTGTAAAGCAGGCTGCCCTTGAATTCACAGAGATCCACCTGCCTCTGCCTCCCCAGTGTTGGGATTAAAAGTATGTGCTCCCATGCCCAGCTAGATATAAATACTTAATTGAAATGGACTTTTGGCTTCCTTTGAAAACCCTAATGCAGGACAAAACTTGGTAGCAGGGAAGTCGACAGCCTAACTCTGCCAAGACAGAGTAGGTAAGTCCTTCATAATCCCTGCTCTACAACAAATGTCTGTCAGAGAAACAGGACCCAAAGCCTGAAGATTGATGCTGGAATGTATGGAGAGAAAATGGGAACTGTCCAGGCAGTTATTGGTATGTTCTTTCTTAGTTTTGGAAGCTGCAGGCTCTGCACTTCCTATATAAGCAAATATATTTATCCCTCTCAGGTCTCTGAGGTGGTTGAAGAATAGACAGATAGAATCTTATAGTTAAATTTTGAACTGTTTAGGAATCAAGAGGGTGTTATAGATCTAAGAAGATACTCTTAAAAGTGTGTTGCAAGATAGTAAGAATGTTGAGTCACATATAGACCTTTAAACTCATGGAGTTGGGTAGATAGTAGAATGTTAAAGTCAGGGGCCAAATAGGTATAAACTGAACATTGGGAAGGTATACTGGGCCAATTTACTCTCATAAATGTGGCATATTTATATCTATTGTTTTGTATAATACTTACTGTTATAAGCGAAGGAACCAGCTGTTGGACTGAAAGGGGAAACCTCTGGAGGGAAGAGGGTGGAAGGGCGGGTTAGGAAGGGGGAATAGGGAGGGGTTTGTTACTGAGATGTAACTTGAAGAAAAAAAATAAAGTATTTAAAAAAAAAAAAAAGAAAACCCTAATGCATACAGAAATATAAGTGAGTGGAACACATTGAGTACCACAAATAGAAAATTTGTGTTTAAAGGGATAGGCAGTACTGAGACTACCATGTTGCCTTGGGTTTTGTGGACTCTAATCCTGCTTTTCTATCCCGAGTATTAGAAGAGGAGCTAAGATGTAATTCTAACTATTCTTGACCAACTATCAGCTGTCCATTGGCTGAGGCACAGCCTGGTCAGATGCTACTTCACTCAGCAGAAGTAATGGAGGGAGTAGCTTGCCTTTCTAACCTGCCTATAATTTAGAATGCGTTCCAAAGGGGCAGTGGTATGAAAGTCTACTGAAATACTCTGCCAGGGAACCTAACCCAAGTTGAGATGTTGCCCAACAGAATCAAAGCAGGGTTTAAAGTCAGCTGCTGCCTTTATTGCACATTTAAAACTTGGCAAAGGAAGTTCTTTGTGTTGGGAGCACATGAAAGAAATCAAGGCAGGGGAAGGGTGGTTGAAGAGAACAGATGGACTCACACGTCTTAAACTATCCAAGTGATGTTACAACTTCCAAAGATACCTGCTTGGATGCCCTGAAAGTAAGCAGGGCCTTTATATTCTTTTTTCTCTAGCTACGGGTGTCACACATGGGGAAAAAAAAGAAGAAAGGAGGAAAGAAAGGGTTTTATATATTGAGGCCACATTTTTCAAACCTCGAATCCCATAAAGATTTGGGAACTGTGTATCAAGCTGAGTTCCAAACTTTCAACTCTCAAAAGCGCTACTTACCCCTAGTAAAAGGCAATTTTCCAGCTCAAAGAAAGGCAGTACTGCAAGGTTCAGGAAAAGAGGTCAGGAGACTCCTTGTACATCAATCAGCTCCTGGAAAACAACATGTCAATGAGTTAAGTGAACACGAATCAGGCACATATGGATTGAATTTCCCTTGAAATACTCCTGGGGTCCAAGTTAGAATGGAGGAGGGGTGAAAAATCTTGGGAAAATCTGCAGCCCCAGAATGTATGAAAATACTTCTAAACTGTCGACTGACGAGGCTGCAAATCCTGCTGACCTAGATCAATGCTGGGTCCAGCTGACCTTTGCTTTCTTTAGATGAGACTGGATCTGAGGCTGGTATGACAGCCAAGGACTTCCCACCCTTGATATGAACTTCGTTCCATGGCATTGAAGATAGGAAGGTCTGCTAGAGAGAGGCTTTGAAGCTCCAGGGAAGGGGTTGGGGTTTATTTCAGTCAGAAAGCAAGCTGTGAGAAACACTCAAGGTGACCAGATATGACTGCCAGTAGCTTGTATTCAACAAATCCATTAGTCCTGCTCCAACACCTTCCTCCTTGGAATCATAAGGAAATAGAGTTATAAAGAGATAGGCAAAAAAACACATGAGTTTTTCAGAACCATCCTTGTGTGTGCGTAGTGAAAATGCCCTTTACACCTACAGTTCTCATAAAACATTAAGGGAATGGGCAACACCAGGTCTGTGATAACATGGGAAAGTATGTGTGGGAAGGAAAAGAAACATTTGTGTTTTTCATCCAATTTAAATTTCATCAACGTTAGCACTATTTAAATCTGATTTGGGCTTGATACTGAAAGAATTCTGTGTAAGGGATAAGTTACACAGAATCTAAAATTGGCTAGTACCAAGTCCTTTCCTTAGAAAGCATCATGGACAATTTAAGCTGAGAAACATACATTTTCAGCTCTCTAAAGGGAAACTTGTTGAGAAACGAGATGTGTTTCATTTGTTGTTGTTTTGTGAGGCACGTTACAGTTGAGCTACCACCATTCTCTTAAAAAAAAAAAAAAAAAAAAAAAAAAAAAAGACTAGAAACTTCTAGATGCCCAGGAACTATTTTTATGGTCTTTTCCTCTCTCCCCTTTATCTTTTTTTTTTTTTTTTTGTAAGGCAGGAGGCAATCAGAAATAAATGTTAATGGGATTATTATTTTTTTTTTTAAGCAAACGATTCCCTGTCAAGAGAAAACTTTTTTCACAATTGTCAAATTGTGTAGACGGTGTTCAAATGGCTCGTTCATTCCCAGCAGTGCCACCAAGTTGAAAACACACTTTTTCTGGTGTGCAGTTGATTGATGTACATCCCCACATCAGGCTAATGGCACTTTATTTTCCAACAGTAGCAAGTAATGAGTGACCTTGAGTGCATATTGTTTTCCTGAAAGGCTTTGTTGCTCTGTTTCCTTCATAAGCACCCCAAGGAAGCAAGGCCTCTGTATTGGTGTTTTGCAGCAAACCTCATTTCTTTCATGGCTTTCTGTAAAAGAATTTGATACAGGGATAGAAGCTAACCTCAGTGAGTAAATGAAATATTGATCCATGCTACTCTGGCCTTGCCTTCACCTTGTCCCAGGGCGGTGAGTTACTGACTTTTCCGTTTTGGCTGTAATAGGAATTATTACAACAGGCCTGTGCAAGTAATTACTTGGCATGGTAAAAAAGGAGGGTCCATCATATATTTCTGTAGAGACGTTAGTTTCCATCAGGCCAGCAGTCTGCAGTTTTTGGCTCTGTCTTCCCCAGTCTTGATTCAATTCTTTTAACTATCATTAATCACTCCCCTTGTCAGCAGAAGTTTATCAAAAGTATTAAGTGAGCAAGGTTGCCTGGCCTCCTTAAAAAAAAAAATCAGCCAACATGGGGCAGTAAATTTCAAAATATGGAAGGTTGGTTCCGTGATATATACGAGTGTCTCTTCAGCTAGAATGAGCCGTTTGTTTTAGTGATAGATATTGCAGTTTGAGCTGTGATAGAATCCTTCTCGAGTCTATATGTCGCAGGCTATTGTTTATGAGAGACCGTGTGTTTCTAGATGGTGAAGGTCATGGCTGATGGCAAAAGGAACAGCAGTGGTGATTCATTAAAAATAGTTGATAGAGCCTGTGGCTGACAGGGACAAATAGGAACATGTGGTTTGTCCAACTCACCAGTGCCTAAGTTGACACTGGGTTTCCTTGGCATCAACTCTGATAACTTCAATGGCCAGACAGTCGAGAATCCACAGAAGACAGGAGAGGAGGCAGGATGACCTCCTTCCTGTTGATAATGGAGTCCAGAAACAAAAGAGAATGCAGCCCTGTCTGCCGCAGTTTAGCTTGGATAATATTAACTTTTAAGTTGTCATTAATTTTTAAGTATCCATAAATACTTTTATTATATAAAATTCAAATGTGATAGAAATATGATATAGAAAATTATACTTGACATATTTGATTGCTTTTAAAAATGACTTGAAGTCAAATATGGCATAATATTTGGTTGTTTAGATAAAGCTGAGAGGTGATTCTGTATTTCCTATATTAGTCTGTAGCCCTGGCTGTTTCAAGCATTCACAACTGAAGGTTTTCCCCAACTAAAATGAAGTCCCCACAAGTGAATCTCATCTTCCAAAACCAGTTCTATGATGTATATTTGTGTGTTTCCCATTTGATTATTTTTTCTTTGTTGTACTTACATAGATACACCATATATAAACATTGGTGTTATACATGATAATGAAAAGAAAATAATCCATATAATAATTCAGTATGTAACTGCATTTAAATACTTGATCATGTTATAATACTGATTAATAACTTGCCTGAAAACATTCCAATATTTATATGTGAATATTTGATTCAACTTATGAACTTATACACTCATTCAGAAAATCTGTTTTGTGCTAACGTAAAGCAACATCTAAACAACATCTAAATCCTTGAAGGGAGCCAAAGGCCAAAGATCCACTTCCAATTAGCATTCAGATTATAGCTAATAAAACCTGTGTTCCCAGGTCTCACCTCCCTTGAAAATTTCCTGAATAGT
Organism: Lophiomys imhausi; assembly: GCA_907164525.1. Taxonomy (NCBI): domain Eukaryota; kingdom Metazoa; phylum Chordata; class Mammalia; order Rodentia; family Muridae; genus Lophiomys; species Lophiomys imhausi. The sequence goes on from CAJQZJ010032130.1 coordinate 8,117,207, forward strand.
ATGGAGATTGCTAAGGTCTTGAAAACTAAACGGATTTTGCTGACTAAGATCAATAGAGTTTGATGGGCCATTTAGGAGGTACTAATCAACAAAGAATATGGGCACATGAGTGTAGCTTTGGTGCAATTTCCAAAAGACCAAGTATGGGTTTTCTACATAGTGCTGCTAATGAAGAAGTTTTCAAAAGCAGAACCTTTAGAGACATGCTGGTCTTCTGTTATTACCCTGGTGGTTTTTCTCTCCCTCACTTTAACTTGAGGAGTCAGTAAATAATGCCAGGAGATAAACATCTCCCCTGTCCACTCTGGATTGCCTCTTCTCCTTAGAAAAACAAGTTATTTAGGGTAATTAGAAAGTGGTTGCTGCCTCTGGACAGGAAAAGATAACAACCAAGATGCGTGGCAGGATCAGCTACTAAATTCATTAAGTGAGTTTCACAGTACCAATAGCAAAAAAACAAAAACAAAAACAAAAAAGAAAAACCAACCAACCAAACAAAAAGCACAGCAAAAAAATGCACAAAATTTTATGTAAGGAAGTAACATAGAAGGAAAACATAATTAATGAGGAAGGGGAGGAAGAAAAGATGAGGAGGAAGAACAGGAGGGAGAGGAAGAGATAAATAGGGGAGAGGAGCCAAAAGAGGAAGAAGAGAAAGAGGTGGAGGAAGAAGATAAAAAGGAGGAGAGGAAGAGGGTGAGGAAAAGGGAGAAGAGGAGGAAGGAGAGGAGGAAGAAGAGCAGCAACAGTAGCAACAGCAGATCTTCCTCAGTAAGGGGTCCTCCATCTCACAGACAGAGCACCCTTTTCTGTTACTTGGCACAAGAAATCCCACAGTCTAAAGAAGTTCGGGGTTTGCAAACTATGTTCCCAACTTAAATTTGGGTTTTTTCCCCCTTGACAGATTTTTTTTTTTTTTCTGGGCAACCACCATTACAGCAAAACTGCTTGTACAACTGCAGTGCATTCAGTTGAGAGGCATTCAGAGAGAAGAGAAGAAAGCATAGCAAATTAACATGTTTACAGTGAGAAGCACTTAGCCTCAAATAACCTAGAGAGGACAGAAGAAGTGTGCTGTTTAATTCAAGGCTAAGTGACTGTGGGCATGGAGAATGTTTTGGGATCCCATTACATTAAATATGTTCGTCATGGTTACTAGCTGACTTTTTTATGAAGAAACTAAGAAAGTTCTAAGATATTATCCTGGTAGTATATTTAGTTAATATTTTGGATCCCAGGAATCTATAGGAACTAATCGCCATCACAACCCCTCACCTGAGTCCCCAATTGGGACAAAACAGGAAGGGGTGAGCTCTGAGAGACACACTGAAATCCTCCACACAAGGCCCCTTCCAGCCAGTGGAAAGCAACAGATCACCAAGCAATATGACTGCTGCGCCAAAGCGCCCCCTTTGGTCCAAGCCCAGAAGACAACAGGAACAAACAGCTAAGAACAACCAAATGGCTAAAGGTCAGAGAAAAAAACAGAAACAACAGAAGTCAGGGAGATATGACTCCAACAAAACACAACTATGCTAGTACAGCAAGTCCTGACCACCTCACCACAGCTGAAACACATGAAAATGACAACAACTCTACAGTCTGGAAAGTGATAGAGTCCTTTCAAGAAGAACTTAAATCTATGAAGGAA
>CAJQZJ010032130.1:8119257-8151993 GCA_907164525.1 Lophiomys imhausi
ACCATCTCCATGAGTTTAAAGTTCTATATCTAACTCAGCTTTCATACTAACTTGCCTCACAATTTTAAAAGCATCTTCTTAGATCTATAACACTCTCTTGACTCCTAAACAACTCAAAATTTAACTATGAGACTCTAGCTATCTATTCTTCAACCACCTCAGAGACCTGAGAGGGATAAATATATCTGATTATATAGGAAGTACAGGGCCCACAGCTTCCAAAACTAAGAAATGACATAGCAGTGGCTGCCTGGACAGTTCCCATTTTCTCTCCATACATTACAGCATCAATCTTCAGCCATTTGGCCCCGTTTCTCTGACAGACATTGATTATAGAGCAAGAATTATGAAGGACTTGCCTACCCTGTCTTGACAGAGCTAGGCTATCGACTTACCTGCTTCCAAGTTTTGTCCTTTTTGGACAGCATTCTGTCTACAGTTGAAGCAAGGGGTTTTTCTTGCCAAGAGATAGGCTTGCCACCAATTCAACCATTTCCCACTGGAGATTCTTTAATGCTCATCTTCTACTTGGAGTAGAATAGGGAGTGCTGTCAGGGGTTGACATGTCTCGATATCAAAAAATCTTAAGAAAACATCTTTGAATGCCATGTTCTGAAGATCTCTTGGGGTTTTTGAAGATGCCCTTATCTATCTGCTATATTTAGATAAGCAAAAGTTGCTTGTCTCTTAGCAACTTGATTTCTGATTAGCTTAGAAAATAACTGTGATAAACTGTAATAGTAACTAACAAAATGACACTTTTGCATGACTATTAGTTTCCATTTCCTAATTATCCTAAACAGTTTATGACGGCCCTATATATTTTCTAAATCTAATTTAATTATTCTAACTCCCTACAAGACACTTAGAGTAAAGGGCTGGGAAAAGGTTTTCCAAGCAAATGGACCCAGGAAGCAGCTGGAGTAGCCATCCTAATATCAAGCAAAATAGACTTCCAACTGAAGTTAATAAAAAAAGACAGAGCATTGCATTACATACTCGTTAAAGGGAACATTCATGAAGAGGTCATCTCAATATTGAACATCTATGCCCCAAATACAAAGGCACCTACATTTGTAAAAGAAACGCTTCTAAAACTTAAATCACATGTCGATCCCAACACATTAGTACTGGGAGACTTCAACACCCCACTCACAACAATGGACAGATTATAAAGACAGAAACCAAACAGAGAAATAATGAGTCTAACAGAGATCATGAACCAAATGGACCTAACAGATATCTACAGAACGTTTCACCCAAACACAAAAGAATACACCTTCTTCTCAGCACCTCATGGAACCTTCTCCAAAATTGACCATATAGTTGGACACAAAGATAGCCTCAACAGATACAAGAAAATTGAAATAACCCCTTGTATCTTATAAGACCACCATGGAATAAAGCTGGACTTCAACAGCAAAAGGATCAACAGAAAGCCTACACACACATGGAAATTGAACAACTCTTTACTAGATGACTACTGGGTCAGGGAAGAAATAAAGAAGGAAATCAGAGACTTCTTAAAAACTATTGAAAATGAAGGCACAACATATCCAAACCTATGGGACACAATAAAAGCTGTGCTATGAGGAAAGTTCATACATAGCACTAAGTACCTTCAAAAAGAAAATTGTGACACCTCATATTAACGAATTAACAGCTAAACTGGGTGAATTGGGAAAAAAAGAAGCAAACACTCCCAAGAGGAGGAGAAGGTGGAAATCATCAAACTTAGGGCTGAAATCAACAACTTAGAAACAAAAAGAATGAAACAAAGAATCAATGAAACCAAGAGTTGGTTCTTCGAGAAAATCAACAAAATAGACAGACCCTTAGCCAAATTAACTAAAAGACAGAGGGAGAAAACCCAAATCAACAAAATCAGAAATGAAAAGGGAGAAGTAACAACAGACATTGAGGAAATCCAGAGAATATTTAGGTTCTACTTTAAAAATCTATACTCCACCAAATATGAAAACTTAAGTGAAATGGACAATTTTATTGATAGATTCCACTTACTGAAGCTAAATCAAGATCAGGTTAACAGGTTAAACAGCCCCATAACCCCTCGGGAAACAGAAACAGTCATTAAAATCTCCCAACCAAAAAAAAAAAAAAAAAAAAAAGCCCAGGGCCAGATGGTTTTAGCACAGAATTCTATCACACCTTCAAAGAAGAGCTAATACCAATACTCTTCAAACTCTTCCACAAAACAGAATCAGAACGAACACTGCCAACTCATTCTATGAGGCCACAGTCACCCTGATTCCTAAACTACACAAAGACCCAACAAAAAAGAGAACTTCAGACCTCCCTCATGAACATAGATGCAAAAATACTTAATAAAATTCTAGCAAACTGAGTCCAAGAACACATCAAAACTATCATACACCATGATCAAGTAGGCTTCATCCCAGGAATTCAGGGATGGTTCAACATACAAAAATCCATCAACGTAATTCACCACATAAACAAGATGAAAGAAAAAAACCCACATGATTATCTCGCTAGATGCAGAAAAAGCATTTGACAAAATCCAACACCCCTTCATGCTAAAAGTTCTGGAGAGAACGGGCATACAAGGACCATATCTGGAAATAATAAAGGCAATATACAGCAAGCCAGTAGCAAACATTAAAATTAGTGGAGAGAAATTTGAAGCATTTCCTCTAAACTCAGGGACAAGACAAAGATGCCCACTTTCACCATATCTCTTCAATATAGTACTTGACAATCTTGCTAAAGCAATAAGACAACTAAAAGAGATCAAGGGGATACAAATTGGAAACGGAGAAGTCAAATTATCCCTATTTGCAGATGATATGATAGTATATACAAGGAACCCCAAAAAAATCCACCAGAGAACTCTTACAGCTGATAAACACTTCAGCAAGGTGGCTGGATACAAAATTAAATAAAAAAAATCAGAAGCCCTTTTTTATACAACAAATAAATGGGTTGAGAAAGAAATCAGGGAAACAACTCCCTTCACAATAGCCACAAACAATATAAAATACCTGGGGGTACCTCTAACCAAGCAAGTAAAGGACCTACACAAGAAGAACTTCAAGCCCTTGAAGAAAGTAATTAAAGAGGCCATCAGAAGATAGAAAGATCTCCCATGCTCATGGATAGGTAGGATCAACATAATAAAAATGGCCATCCTACTGAAAGCAATATATAGATTCAGTGCAATTCCTATCAAAATTCCAACACAATTCTTTATAGACCTGGAAAAAGGCATTCACAATTTCATATGAAACAACAAAAAAACCAGAATAGCTAAATCAATCCTGTACAATTAAAAAAAAATCTGGAGATATCACCATCCCAGATTTCAAGCTGTACTACAGAGAAATAGTAATAAAAACAGCATGGTAGTGGTATAGAAACAGACCAGTGGATCAATGGAATCGAATTGAAGACCCAGAAATGAACCCACACACCTATGGTCACCTAATCTTTGACAAAGAAGCCAAAACCGCACAATGGAAAAAGGACAGCATCTTCAACAAATGGTGCTTTTCCAACTGGATGTCCATTTGTAAAAGATTGAAATTAGACCCATACTTATCACCTTGTACAAGACTTAAGTCCAAGTGGATCAAAGACCTTAACATAAGCCCAGTCACACTAAATCTACTAGAAGAGAAAGTGGGAAAAACCCTAGAAATCATTGGCACAGGTGACAACTTCATGAACAGAACACCAACAGCTCAGGACCTAAGACCAACAATCAATAAATGGGACCTCATGAAACTGAAAAGCTTCTGTAAGGCAAAAGACACTGTCATTTGAACAAAATTGCAGCCTACAGATTGGGAAAAAAATCTTCACCAACCCCACCTCTGACAAAGGGCTAATATCCAGAATTTACAGAGAACTCAAGAAATTAAATGCCAAGAAACCAAATAATCCAAATAAAAAATGGGAGAAAGAGTTAAACAGAGAATTCACAAAGGAGGAATTCCTAAAGGCTGAGAGACACTTGAAGAAATGTTCAGCGTTCTTAATTATCAGAGAAATGCAACTCAAGACAACTCTAAGATTCCATCTCACACCTATCAAAATGGCTAAGATCAAAAGCTCAAATGACAGCACATGCTGGCGAGTGTGTGGAGAAAGGGGAACCCTCCTCCATTGCTGGTGGGAGTGCAGGCTTGTGCAGCCACTATGGAGGTCAGTCTGGCGATATCTTAGGGAACTTGGAATAGCTCTGCCTAGCAACCCAGCCATACCACTTCTGGGTATACATCCAAATGTCTCCTCAGAGAATCACAAGGAAGTTGCTTCATCATAGCAGCCTTATTTGTAATAGCTAGAAACTGGAAACAACCCATATGTCCATCAACTGAAGAATGGATTAAAAAACTATAGTACATCTACACAATGGAATACTACACAACTATCAGAAACAAGGAAATTATGCAATTTGCAGCCAAATGGATGGAGCTAGAAAAGCTCATTCTCAGTGAGCTAACTTAGACTCAGAAGGATGCACATGGCATCTATTCACTTATAGTAGGATTTTAGCTATATAGTAAAGGATATGTATATTATAACCAATGCACCAAAGGGAACAGGAACATAGACTTTTTCATCCTGTCAATGAGACTCTTTCCCCTAGTGATGCTGCCTTGTAGGCCCCCAGTGTATGAGGAGGCTCTTGGCCCTCATATGACTGCTGAACTGGGGTAGGGGGCTGTTATGTAGTGATGCGCCACTCCAGAAGAGTGGGATGGAAGGGTTAGGTGGTAGAGGGTGGGAGGCCAGGACTGGGAAGGGTGGAAAGAGGACACTATGATGGAGATGTAACCTGAAGTAATAAATAAATAAATTAAAAAAATAAAAGATGTTCGCCATGGCTACTAGCTGACTTTTTATAAAGAAACTAAGACAGTTCTAAGATATTATCCTGGTATTATATTTAGTTAATATTTTATGAAAGAAATGTCCTCTTAGAGAGGGCAAATTGCTTTATAATTATAATACTTACAGACCAGTGCGCTTACTGCTCACTTGAAGGTGGAAGCACAAAAATCCAGCTGCCTTTCTCACATTTCTTCTGCAGAGTTCCTGGGATAACTCCCATTCCTATGACTTTTTTTCCTCATTTCAAATATTAGTTTAATTTGAATGTAAAATCATATTACATATTTGATATATATTAATAAAACAGTGATGTGGGCCTTTTACAGTAGTAGTCAAAGATACACTGCGGAGCAGTAGTAGGCCCTTGTTGACTGCCATCCTCATATCTCCTCCTGCTTCGTCAAACTCCAGTGCAAATCCAGTTCACTCAAATTGTGGCTGTGAGCCATTCAGTGTGAAGGCTATTTCATCATGGTAACTGTAATGAGTTCCTGGGGCCAACAACATCAGGCTTTCCTCAGTATACACTACACGGGAACAGACACTGGGTCATTTTCTCTTTCTCTTCTTTTTTGTTTTCCTGTTTTTCCCTTTCTTGAAGAAGCAATGACACTAAGCCCCTAGAAATCAAGAAATGTGTTGCTTCCTCCCCATTGAGACATTCCACTGTGTTCCAAGAGAAGAAGACTCACAGGCTTGTGAAACTCAGAAGAGCCTTACAAGCCTCAGGAAGCTCATGAAAATTACAAGCTCAAAGTTATGTAAGCAGTAAAATGTTACTAGGAGAAATGGTGATTTCATTGCCTGCCAGTCATGTAGGGGACTTTAGTAATGCAGGTTTTGTGAGTTGTCACTCATACTGAAGCAGACTTTTTAGTGATGCAGTTGCTTGAGTCACCCCCGTGTATATAAGTGACCCAAAGACATTCATAGGTACACCAACCTGGACTTGAATAGAATCGGTCTTTGGTTTCTTCTTCTCTGTTCCATCTAAGGTAGGTGGAAGTAGGCATTTCCCCCCACTAATATAACGGATGTTTTAGTCATGTTTGTATGTAACAGAATTGAATCATATGGATGACACAAAATAAAGGCTGCCAGGAGAAAACCTTTCTGTGATTTTGAGGAATAAATTTCTAGTGCCCCTGATACATTCTGTTAGGTTCCTCACTCCTCTGTATAGCCATGGAATTGACTGAGGTACTTGCTACTTATCGCACAGAGCTACTTTGGCCACTCGAGCATGCTCCATTTGCTTTGAAGGCCAGCTGAGATAGTACTTGAGGTGAATAGCCAAACATCAGCAACTCAGAGGTGAATCCTTATTCAGTGGGCATGAGTCTGATCTACACAGTCATGTGACCAGGAACATTCCTTGTCCTTGTGTCCTTTTTTCTTTTTGTCTCATTGACTTCTGAACATCTGCATCAGTATTTACAGGGTTCATGTCCTGCATAAACTACTTGCCTTTAAATCCTTAACTCACATTCAAGTTCTAGGGATCCAACCTAAGACATGCTACTACCCCAGGACTGCAGGATTATCAGAGGTTCAGAACTGATGGAGAACACTCTGTACTACAGGACAATTGATTTTTGCATTAACACCACATAGGAATTCCACATAAATTACCTTGGAAGTTAAGATATATATGCTTGAACAATTATCAGACCAGACAGTATTACATGGGGGCCTTAATAAAATCTTAGGTATATATTACACATCATTGGAAACAAGATAACTGAGCAAGATTCAATCTAGGTCCTGTGGACACCATCATAAAAGGGAGTTGACTGGTTAACGCTAATGGAGCTGCTGCTTTGGAAGATTCAAAGGACAGTTTGCAGCATGTGAAACAGGCAATAGCTAATGCTGTTTGGAAAACTGGAACCCACTGATACACATGATTCTGGGTGAGTGTAAGGGCATTTCAGGAAGGATTGATTACCTGATGGGGAAGAATCTCCCTGGGTATGCACATCCCCTTCCTGATGTAAGGAGATCTGAGGAAACAGCAGTGCTGCCTTACCCATGGGCTTTTGATCCCCACTAGTAACTACATCTGTCCTGTTGCAGACACTTCTGCTCCAATCTTTCACTGTCATCATAACCCCTGATTTTTTGACTTTCTTATGTAAACTAAAGACTCACTACTCTCCAGGACTCCTCCAGGCCTTCAGTGCTACACTGGGGGGTGGGGGGGCAGAGGGGGCCCTGGGGCATCTGACTTTTGTGGAGTGAGTAGCTAGCAGGCTCTCAGCATCTCCAGCCTGAAGATGGCTGCTGTTGAGTTGCTCACCTCCTGTTGAGTAAGTCAATCTATTAAGTCTCATTTCATAACTTATATGTTCACCTTGTTGGTTCTGTTCATCTAGAAAATTCTGCATAATATAGCCCGTATGTCTCCAAGCACAGCATTCTGAATGCAGGGGTGGCAGCTCAACAAATTCTTTGGTAAAGAAGTAGATTAGCAAATGAGTTACTTTTGAAAATGAGGTTCAGTTGGGAGTCAATGTCCCAGTGAATAAAACAATGGATTAAGACTCCTGATTTCAGCATCTTATGCAATGTTCCCCAAGTATTAGAGAAGGCGCTACCATGTCTTGTTTAGAACTGAGCCTTCAACAGTAATTCAGTTTCTTGAGCAGTTATGAGTTTCTGAACTCACTGCCTTTCACTGTAAAGAGAGTCTTCTCTGATTCTAGCTGAGAGTGACTCTCTTAGGGTCTGGGCTAGAAGGATGTCATAGAATATACAGATAGAGTTTTTTGGAGTTTTATATAAACAGAACTGTACACTATCTACTCTTTTGTATCTGGTTTCCTTGGTTCAGCATATTTTTCAGTTCAGTTCACATTTTTTGTATGTATCTATGATTTGTTTCTTGGCACTTATTGGTAGATCTTCTTTTGCTGATCCAACAAGAATGTTCTTCCTTTATAGGGACCGTTATAGGGTCATCATATTTTCATATATGACTGTGGGTGGGTGAATTTAAACAGATTAATTTAAATGATATCTAATATGATTGTGTTTAAGTGCTTTTCTAAACAATCTATAACTAATAGATCTCAAGATTAGAAAACATAATCCACCTCTCTGTTGCCTTCATCAGATATGACCTTAGGATGAAAGTATAGAAAAAAGAATTACAACAAAATGGGAGCAAGTATTGTTCAAATACTGACAAAACAAAATAGACTTAAAATCAAAACTAGTCACAGATAATGAAAGTCATTTCACATTGACTAAAGGACCAACATGCCAAAAGGATGTTATAGCTTTAAACATATATATTAAACATATATATATATATATATATATGTTTAAAGCTATAACATATATATATATACATATATATATATATATATATACCAAACACAAAAGACACAATTTCATAAAACAAATACCACTGGATGTAAAGACACAAGTTAAGCCCAATTAAACATTAACAGATGACTTCAAAACCCAATCTCACCAATAAACAAGTCATCCTGACAAAAATTAAGCAGAGAAATTAAATGACATCATCAGCATTGACAGATATCTACAGAACAGTCTATCCAATGTGTTTGCAGGATGTACAGTCTCTTCAGAAGCTCATGGAACTCTCTCCAAAACAGATCATCTAATAGGACACAGAAGTGATATTTCCTCTCAGATTCTACAGAACTGAAGCCTTTAAGAAAACAAATAACAACAAGTGATGGTGAGGATACTAATGGAATCCTTTATACACTAGCAGTGGGAGTGTGAAGTAGTCCAACCACTATAGAAACCAGTATGAAAGCTTCTCAAAAAACTAAAACTAGATCTACTACCTGACTTCCAGCTATACTATTCCTGGTACTGATTCTAAGAATTCTAAGTCAAGACACCAACAAGATACTGGCACATCAATTATTATTGCAGCACTTCCCAGAATAGCTAAGTTATAGAACCAAACTAGGTGTACAACAGCAAAGGGATGAATGAAGAAATTTGGTATACATATAATGCTTTTTCTCAGCCATAAATAAAGTAGAAACCAAACTGCCTAGAGAAAGAACATAAGCAAACATAAGCATAGTGGAGAGGGACAGAATGGAAAGGGTGAGGAGTGTGTGGGGGAATTTATAAACAATGTACAATATTGACTTGTGGAAAAGTCCTTATATAACACAATATCATGTACAATGGATCTACACAGTGAACCATTTTTTAAATAATTGAAAGTAAACAAGAGTTTTTCATCAATAATAACTAATAATACTAAACATGTACTTTATAACAAACAAAGCAGAAATATATTATTTATTGTTAATAAATTATAGCAAACAATATTTTAAAAACAGTCATAATTTATTAGCTCAAATTGTCCATGGGTCAGGGATTCAGAACTTGTTTAGTTAATGATCTCTTAGGGATCTGCAGTAAGGACATCAAAGAGGGCAGCCGGCATCTTAAAGCATAACCAGAACCAGACAGTCAGCTTGGTGGCTCACTGATGTGGTCAGAAGTTATTGTCAGGAGGTCTCAGTCCACATGGACTTAGTATGCTTAGTGGGTCAGTGAATAGTGATAGTATCCCTTTAAAAAGAGAAGATTTGATTGGCTCAACAAGAAAAAAAAATCATACCTTATAATGAAACCTAGCCAGCTACCCAGGGCTAGGAAAGTCATGAATCTTGGAGGAGAACCTACAACTGCCACTTTACTGAACCAGCATAATCTCTAAGTATATAGTAAATATTTGTCCTTATACATAGAGATAAGTATAGTCCTCACCCCTCATCAAGGAAACTTCTCTTTGCAACAGAGACCATTATAGGAAACCACAACCAATCCAAATGGAGAGTTATAGAGCCCGGTCCCAACTGATACATCTATAATGCAACTCTCACATGTAAGGCTCAGGAATTATTCAGAAAAGAGAGCAGAAAGATTGTAAGAGCCAGAGGAACAGGAAGTTTGCTGTGAGATTGTGTCTCTAGGAAGGTCATAAGCAGAAAGTCCTATCAACTCCACTGTCTAAACTTAAGCTGAACAAGGGCAACAACAACAGACATGCTAACATGAGTGGGGAAAAGCCCACTAGACCTCAACACTACGCAAACAGCTGCAGGCAACTAAGGAATGCTGAAAGCAGGAGAAATGTCTTCACAGGGACAAACATACCAATTGGTTATCCAACACCAAATATTCAGCCCCGAAAAAACACATACAAGTATTATACAAACAGAGCAGGTTATACTTATATATTTCAGAATGCTTGTAGGTAACAATGATTAATGAAAGAAGAGGTCATGAATTATAAAGAGAGGGATATATGATAAAGTTTGAAGGGAGGAAAGGAAAGGGGAAAATAATGCAATTATATTATGATCTCAAAAAAATAAAAATAATGTTTTAAAAGAAGATAAAAATATAGAGAGAAGACATGATTTGGAGACAGAGAAACACCCCTAGGGAAAGGGATGCAGAGGTATAGTGATGTATCTATAAGTCAAACAGTGTTCCAGACTGTGGGCACTCCACGGAAGCACAGGAAACCAAGGAGAGACCTTCCTTAGAGCTAGAGTGACTGCTTTCCACCAAAGGAAGGAAGGAAGGAAAAGAAGGAGGGAGTGGGAGGAGAGTGGGAAGATCAGAAGTCCTATGTCTTGCCTAGGTTTGCAGAGGGTTTTAGGGCTGTATCAAAAGGCAATGGAAGGATGCTTTAACAAGGCAAGTGGTATGCTCTGTTCATGATTCTGGAAGATGATTCTGGATACTTATATGGGTAATAGAGTGATAAAGAAACTGAACTAAATGAAAACATTAGGTAAGAGACTGTTGTGAGATTCATCCAGAATAATTTTTGTCTGGGTTGAGAGTGAAGAGCAAAGGAAGTAGAAAGTTTATAGCAGAAATGTGTTGGATCTCACATTTCAGAATAATATATGTGGAATTCAAAATATTCTTCTTCAAGTAATTGGAGTCTCAACTCATTTTAAGTATGAACTTAGTCCATTGTAGGACCTCAAGCTTAGAATTCCTTGTTATTTCCTATTGTCAGTTGAAAAGCAATGTTACCTAACAGGACAGTTCTCTTCATTTCTTCACTAACATCTAGGCACATGACACTGAGAACAGTGTCTTTCTGGGGTCATGGTGCACCTGTGAAACACAGCCCTTTGTTTATGCCTGGCATGGAGTTCAGCTTCCCTCCACAAAGCCTCTGTACTTTATGTCTCCTATTTTTGCTCATAGTTTCCTTCCTTCCTTCCTTCCTTCCTCCCTTCCTTTTTTTCTTTTTCTCAGCCCATTGGGTGTTAATGATGAATCCTGTCTCATGCCATATGTTTGGTTATATAACCTATCACCTTTGTGCTTTGATAAACCAAGATTCCATCTTAGGCTTGAAAGACATCTTATAATAAAGACAAACTAGGTTCATTCCTGTTTATGATTAAATCTCAAGGATTGAACTTACACCACTTGTATACTTATCTACAAATGTTTCTGTACTGCCTGTTCCAGGAAATGGCAACCATGTCTTTGTTTCAAAACCTTGTTATGATCATCTTGCAACCCTACCTTTGTTTCAAAAGGTTATTATGACTACCTTGCTATGACCGACCATCTTGCTATGTTCAGCTTCTGTAACCCTGACTACTTACTTGTCAAATCTCCCATTTGGAAATCCTCTACCCCTGAGGTATATAAACCTTATGTTCCTCATATCCAATGGTGACCTGTTAAATCCTGCCTTAAGGAGAGGCAGTCCATGTTCACAAATAAAAAGCTTACTTTAATTACTTGCTTGTGAAAGACCCAAGACCCGGGAGAGGGAAGTCCCTCACCCAACACTCGAGATATCATGGCCACCCAAAAACTCGCAAGAGACCTTCTTGATGCAATTGCAAGAGGTTTATTTCGGGGATCAGTGCACTGAGGACACAACTCATATCCCATGCAGGGGTAGAGGAGTTTGTGACCCCAATTTGGGGGAGAGTAGGGTATTTAAACCATAACCCAAGGGGGTGAGGGGAAATACAAGTGGAAAGTACCAGCCTGTTGTTTACCACAACCCAAGGGGGTGAGGGGAAATACAAGTGGAAAGTACCAGCCCATTGTTTAACTAGTCATGGGGGACACACCCTATCCTGGAGCCTGAGGTTCATGTCCTAACTGACCTTCATTCTTGGTTCCACCCTTTTCATAGTCAGCTAAGTTCCTGGAACCTGGGGCTCAGCTAAGTTCCTGCCAAGGGGGGTCTCTAAAATTTCCATTCCTTTCACTTGCTTTAATTAATTTGGCCATGATGATTTTGGGTAAGTGGTCTTTCTCCTCACATCTTTGGGATAAAGAGCTTCTGGAAAACAAACCCAAAATCTAAGTCTTAAAAAAATGATGAATTTTTCACCATTCATCTGGCACAATCTATGGCATGCTACAAAAATTTGATTGATTCCCAAGTAAACAAAGTCAGTAAGAGATGGGGAGAGAACTTGTTGACAATTACTGCTAGAATTATTTCTGATAAAGTTTCTCATATTTTCTTCACAAATCAGGCTCAAAGAACTCCAAAGCCTCCCCAGAAAAGACAGGACTAATTCATATGATTATTGACCATGTGGTTCATTTGTGACACTGAGATACTGAGGATTACCTGGGCTGGCTGGCCTGTCTAAGCATGCCCTCCCTAATGTTGGCCTTAAATTAAACTGCAGCAGAGTACTCTCTGGTGCTGCAGACACAAACTCAGCTCTTTGTGTCTGTGTAGCCTCATCTTACTAACTAAGGCATCTCCTGGTTCCTATTTTGTTTTCTTGACTTGATACCTTTCATTGTCATTAAATATATTTAACTAATCCTTAGTAAAGTTATATTTCCATATAGATACTGTTAGGACTTCAGACTTGGGACCTGATCTCCAGATTCTCCCAGCATGCCTCAGTTTCTATCTGTTACAGGGCACACCCCTCCTCCAGAAGCCCTTTCCTATATAATCCGGATATTTTGGACTCTCTTCCTCCCCCTCTCTCCCTCCATTTCCCTTCCTCTCATGCTCTTTCTCTCCCCTTCTCTCCCCCTCTCTCTTCCTCTCTTTCCCTGTCTCTCCCTGTCTCTTTGTCTCTAGTTCTGTCTCCTCCCACCCCTGTATGTGCACAATCTTTCTCTTTACCTCTCATATCTAAAAAACCTGCCTTTATATATCTTATTTTGGACTGGAGTGAATCATTTAGCCAGCAGAGAATACATCCGTTAATGAAGTAAAACAGTAAAGCAGATACAATATTTTTTATTTAACTAAATCTCCTTTTGTGCCCATTTATATTACTTTCAGTTTCTCATTATAATATGAAAGTCTAAGTTTTAATGTTAAAATATTTTTCATGAGTCCCAGTATTATTGTAATATTATTTTTAAGTTTGCTGTTTGAGAAGATATTTCAAGGTCAATTCAGAAATGACTTTGTAACCCATTTTTTCCAGAACTATATCTCAATATTTCTACCATGGATGGCCATATACTAACAAGACACAGCATGTAGTCTTTCCATAGCTTTGTATAGGTGTCTTACATTGACCTTTAAGCCCAATTCTTGTCCCTCCACCACCTTTAGCAGTAGATACAGATTAGAAAATACCAAACTCGTAATTTTTACAAATAAGAAAACTAAAGTCCAAAGCAAAGAGTTAGAAAAAAGCTACAATTGGAACCAGCATGTCTGAGTTTTCCACTACAGCAGCTCTCTTAGCTGAGTTGAAACAAAGTCATAATATTTATTTCTGGGGGTGAATGGATCTTGGACAGGTCCCTCGTTCAGTTCCAGCATCCTCATCCGGGAAGCAAGTAATCACGGTTTGTGAGCTGCTTCCCAGAAGGAGCAGGGCCAGACCCAGAGCAAGTGGCCATCCCTTCTTGCTCTGTTCATTATCGCCACCATTCTTACCATTTCCACATCTCCGCTTCAGACTCTGTGAGGAACAAAACTGCCCTAAACCTTTGCAATGCCCCTGGCAGGACTCTGATTATCAGCTCTGATCACCTGACAGCTAGGCTGCTGAGGTGCCTTGGAGTTGGGGTGGGGGTGGGACACTTCTTTATCTGTATCCTAGGCACCCACCATGTCTCCTTTTTTGCAAAAAAAATTGGGATTTGTTTCTCAAAACCTGTAGGAATAAATAAATTGCCTTTCACTTTTTCTACAGTTGCACACTGTGAGCTGCCATCATCTGTCCGGATGTCTCCCCTGGGTGTTTCTCTGGTTTTGGAAATTGGAACCTTGTGGGACTTGACTAATGGGATCGTGAACTCTGCTGAAAAAAAAAAGCAGTTATTTGTGGTATGAAAATCAGCCTATTTGCTGGGTTATTTCCATTTAAACACGTTGTTAAAGTAAAATAAATGAAACAAAACAAGACAAAAGGAGCAACTACCATTCATTTCCCAGCACGATGGGGAAAAGAAAGAGAAATTCAGAGAAGCACAGATACTTGCCCTTGGCTTTGACTCTATGCTCATGGAGACTAAAGTCAAAATGTTACCCAAAAGAAACCACAGTGGCAACCCAAATTCATCCCCTTCTGCAAAGAACTATCATGAACTGACTTCAGACACTTTCCTGTGTGCAGAAATGACAGCACATCAGATGCTTTTCTTGCTAGATCATAGTACACACCACAAATTATCACACAAATTGGTTAAGTGCTTGCCCTAGACAAAAGTAGGCTCCAGAGAGAAGTTTTCACCATCTCTTAAATGTAAATAATCTTAAACCAAATTGACACTGGATACAAGCTCTCTGGAGCCTTTGCAGTGAAGGTTGTGTGACGCTCTAGAACGTGATGAGAGTCTTGGTGATTGAGTCAAAAGCCCCAAAAAGAAAGGAAAGGCTGTGGGGTTGCGGACAAAATGTGCTGGCTATGTGTGTAGAAGACAAAGTCAGCATCTTGGTTTAAACAGGGATAATTTGTTCACAGACAAATCGTTCCAGCTCTTGAAGCATTTTTTTTCCCATCCACTTAGAAAGAGGGAACAATAATAACCTTTGGCCATCTCCCTACCAGGGATGTGATGAGGGCAACTTGCTGAGGTGATGAACTAAAAAGGATTTTGTGAATGATAAATGTTCACAAAATGATAGATGTAAAATTTAGTTAATTTATTTTCTTATTCTCATCCTTAATGAACTGCTTGTCCAGAGGGAGACCACACGACGCTCATAGTCTTCCATCATGAGAGGCAGTACCTCCGTGTGCTGTGCTGCAGTCCTGCTTTCCCGGGATCTGACTGAGGGTGAGGCTCACCATGCGGAACCACAAGCTCTCCATTACTTCTTGAGTTGCTGCATCCACCCTCCAGAATATTTTACTGCGAATCACTGGATAATCCATCTGAGATAGTGGTTGTGTCTAAACCACAGTTGAATGGCTAGTTTCCTCTCTGATGTACTAATACAAACATGGTAAAATTTTACCTTTTTGCACATATCTTGCTGACATCACCAATAGTTTTTAAAAGCATAATTTCAAATACCATTTTAACACAAGACATCTAAACACTGTCATAAAATATACGTTATTTCTTAATTTTGAGCTAAAGATTGTTTAAAGCTCTCATATGCTTGTTATGATTGGGGGTGATCTATGCTTCTTTCTTTTAAGTGGAAGTGGGGGATGGAACTAAGAATTTTTTTTCTCGAAAATTTGAATTTTTTCATGTTTACCACTCCCTTTAATTGCATTGTGTCAAAACCTCCCAGTGGCACGTTGTATTCTGAACATCCTTTTAGAAGGCTTCAAGAGTATGTGGATTCACCATTAAGCACAAGAAGACCTGCAATGTGAAATCCTGAAGACATGCTCCAAAAGCCACAGATGCATGCTGCTTGCCCAACGTGACCACCGGTGACCTCACCGCTGGCAGTGTGTACTGGGTGGCAGCACCCATACACCACCATGCAGTGTGCACAGCCAAAATCATCACCAGGTGACCTATCAGGAAGTCATGACCCATTTGATTCTTTGAAGAAGAATGGAGTCTGGTTGTCACAGTGGAGAAGCCAGGCTGCTGGTCACATCTGGCAACTTCTTCATTTTTCCATTTGGTGGCCGCGAAAGTAGAAGAATACAATGAATTATTGTTCATATTTCCCTGTGACTCGACAGAGGCATATTTAAAGGGCAGTGTCTGTACCAGGGAGGCAAAGTCGTGATCCTGCTCTGTTCCTAAAGTAAATATTTATCCTTAATTCCGTCTAAATGAATATTGAAATCTCCCATTATTTTTCCTTCTCCTGCTATTTTCTCATTAAAATCTCTGACGTTGCTACTTCTTCAGTTTCCAGACAACAGGTTTCCTGCTCATTATACACCAACTCTGAGATTTGGGACAAAGGTCACTTAAACAAGAGAAAATCACGTTAAAGAAAACGTAGGGAGACATTTGAATATAGCAACAAGTATGGTTGTGTTAGAAATATAATGAGTTTTGAAGACTTTTTCTTTAGAGAAGGATTCAAGATAGGAAATGATTTGACTATCAAACTTTTATATCATACAACATTGTTAACATACCAATTTATCTTCTCTTGGAAATATAAATACTTAATAACACATTGGCTCCTGCTGAAGCCATAAGCCAATTATATATCCCTACAAATAGGTTCCTTGTGTGGAGATATGGGAATGGGACTGTGTAGAGGAGATGCAAATTAAATCTAACTTTCTTTAGAAAGACAGAGTAAGAGCTATTTAAACATGAAATCAATTGTAGATGACAAGGTTAAAAAAAACCTTGGTTTTACCTTTTATAGAATCAAATATAAAACTTGCCTGGAATAATGAGAAAGACATAATGGGGAAACCATTGCAATAACTGTTTACTGAACATCCCATGTGCCAGGCATGTGTCATGTAATTCTACTGAGCATGCATGAACCCACTGCATTTTTGGCAGCTTGTGAGGATGTTTCATTTCATTCCCCTTCTTAAACACGTGAGGTATGCATGCCAGTTATTTGTTTTGGTTTTCTGTTTATTTGTTTGTTTTGCTTTAGTTTGGTTTTTGGTTTTATTTTTTTTTTTTTTAGATTTTTTTGAGACAGAGTTTCTCTGTGTATCCTTGTCTGTCCTGGGCTCACTTTGTAGACCAGGCTGGCTTTGAACTCACAGAGATTTGACTGCCTCTGCCTCTCTAGTGCTGGGATTAAAGATGTGCACCACCACGCCCAGCATGCATGTCAGTTATAATGATTAATTATATTATAATTATATATAATATAATTACTTTAAAAATTATAATTTTTACATAATTATTCATATGTTAGGTGGAATTATGTAGCATATGCCTAGCACATGGGATGTTCAATAAACAGTTATTGCAATGGTTTCCCCATTATGTCTTTTTCACTATTCCAATCAAGTTTATATTTGATTCTATAAAAGTAAAACCTAGGTTTTTTTAACCTTGTCATCTATAATTGATTTCATGTTTAAATAGCTCTTTAATTACTATGAAATTAATTTTATTTTTTGTATAATTATTTATACTGTATATATTTTATATATTTATATATTTATATTTTATATAATTAATTATAGTATAGTGCTAATTAATATTATGTGCTAATTAATGGCAGGGTTAAAGTTTGGGAGCCCATACAACTTCATTTAAATATATCGATAACACTTTAAAACATTTTAGTCACATAAATCTGTGAAATAAATATAACTGTCCTTATTTTACTCTAAAGTAATTATAAATAAGTCACATATTTTGCCTAAAATCATATATGTAACCATGAAGGTGACAGAGTTGGGATATAAACCTAATTCTATCATAGTCCAAAGTTGGTACGTTATGATCCTGAATTATGGAATCTACACCTGTCAAATCAATTTCTTAGCAAATTGGTTTATAAGCATCCTCAAGTAACCATGTCATTGTTTAAAAAAACCTTAGAAGTTGTCATCTATTTCTACTCTGTGATGATATTTATAAGGCTCACAAAGTAATGCTCCTGTCTGTGGATCCTGCTTCCCCATATAGCTGACAAGAGTGTTTGCTGTCTGCAACCTGGAATGTCTTGAAATGACCAAGACATTTGCGCCATTGCTATTTATTTTTTAATGATATGGGTTGTGGTGCTCTGTTGCCTCCCAACTAAAAGGACCTCAATTGTGCTTTAAATATTTGAGTTTTGTGCATGGGGTATAAGGAGTTCCTCCAAACATGAGCTCAGAGAGACTTTCTGAGCCATGGTGATTTGAGAACAGTAACACAGGTGGTAAGAAGTGTGGTACAACCGGAACTTTTCTACAGGGTAAATTCTACAAGAGATCAAAGGCTACTATGAATATATCCAAAGATGTTAAGGAAAATAGCTGCCTCCTAAAACTCTCTTCCCAGTCCACTTATGATTTACTTGGATCCAGGGCCTCAACTTTTGGAGAGGCTCGGGGAGGTAGGTACGGGGATAAAAGCTGAGAATAGCAAGACTGAAACAAGAAATGGCTGTGAAACACATATGTCAGCTGAACCGAGGACAGCTTGGAGACAGATTTGTATGAGAGCTAGTGACATCATGGTGGTCACAAATCTTTTCTGTCGCCATGATGAGTTCTTTAGGGACACTTCTCAACACAAGATTTGCAGTACTGTTTACAAAACCACACACTAACAGTTCCTCAAAAAAAAAAAAAAGTTCCCACAATCAACAATAATTTCCTTTACTAAAATGCCCACTCTCAAGGTAACTTTAATAACAGTGCTCACTCTTGCATGCAACAAACTGCTTAACTGCTTATCGACAACAAATTTGCCCATAATTTTATGGAACAAATTTATATTATAGAACCACAGACAGAGAGCAGTTCCAAATTTCCCTGAAGTCCCTGGTCCCTCTTCCCAAGCTGTTATTTGTTTATTTCCTAATGTTATTTGTTATTTGTTTATTTCCTACTTACTTCTAAAGTAAGTGCTATGTTTTATGTTCTTAATATTCCTCATATCATTTAAAATATGAGTATACAAATCTTAATAAAACTCTCAGCTATCAAAATAAAATATTTAAGATATAAAAAGATGAATTCACAATGAAACTCTTTAATGAAATGATAAAGTAGAGTCAGCATATGTAACAAACAAAGTCACAGATAAAACCTATCAACACAGGGGCTGGAAGACAGCTCAGTCAGTAAAGTGCTTACAAGCAAGCATGAGGACCTGAGTTCAATTTCCCAGAACCCACTTAAAAAAATATGCCTGTGCCTGTGATTCCAGTGTTGCAGAAGCAGATACAGGCAGATTCAGGGGCTCACTGGCCAGCCAACTGAGCTTTCTTGGCAAATGTGAACCTAATGAGAAATCCTAATTTAAAAAAAAAAAAACAAAACAGACGGAAACATGCACACACACACACAAACAGTAAAATCAACATATATATTTTTTCATTAAAATGGTTCATAGAACATTTACAAGAAGGCAATAGCATGAGTTTGCTTCTGAGAAGGGAAAATGAAGGAATGGGCAGGAATGTTATGTGCAGTATCTTTCACTAGTGTTTGAAATTTTATAATAAATATTTATGGTTTTATTGCAGGCCAACCTTGTGCAAGAATATTATCATTAGACTAAATAAACTTTCAAGAACAAAAAAAGATAATGACTTTCTTACTTTGTGTGTTTGTGTATGATGTATGTACGTGATATATATGTATTATGTGTGTGCATAGCATATGTGTCCTTATGTCGCTGTGGGCATGTTTGTGGAAGTCAGAGGATAACACTGAATGCTAGTCCTTGCTTTCCATCTAGTTTGTTTGCTGCCTCAAATGTCAGGCAAGCTGGCCTGTGAGTGTCCAGAGGGTCTCCTATCTCTACCTCCCATCTCTCCTGTATAGGTACTGAGATTACAAACAATTATCTGTACTACTGTGCCAAGTTTTTACCAAAATTCTGGGGAAAACTCAGGCAATTAGACTTATGTCAAGCAATTTGTCCATCCCCTAACTTCATTCTATTTAACAGTAGAGATGTAATCAACCTGTTTCTGAGTGTTCCCAAAAATATACTTTCAAAGTATATAAAGAAAACAAAACAGATTATATACTAACACAGTGAAGTGTTTGAATTATGCTCTCTGAAAATTGGTAAGAAAAACAAAAGCCAGTTGAGCCTGTAGGAAACTTGAACATGGCCAAAAACTTTGATCTGATTAACGTTTATAATTCTCTACCTAATAGAGAATGTGTGTCTGCTCAAGGTCATTTACATATGCAAAATGAATCAGTATCCTCGCCAAAAGAATTTTTTCAGCCACTAAAGGAACGGCTGTAGTCCACAGGAGATAATGCAATAAATCAGAAGTAAAATTAAAAAGCAAAGGAGAGGTTTCAAGGTAACTAACTTGTGTAGAAATCAGAAGAGAATTTGATGAATATTTAGAGTTGAGTGAGGGAGAAATCACTATTTATCCATTCATCAAGAAACCGGGAGGCATCATTTGCTGTTATTGCCTAGCTATTCATCATTGGAAGTGGTTTTCATTTTTCCTTTGAGATGGGATGTTCCAGCACGTGCTAATTTCAAACTCTAGATGTTCCCACCTCAGTCTCCCAAAGGCACAGCTGAGCTTTCTTAGTAAGTATTTGTGCACTGCCATATGCGGCTAGGGGTGATTTTTTTTTAAGCCTTTTTTTTTTTTCTCACATAAGACTGCTGCCTGCTCCAACACGAAGCTCAAGCTCAAAAAAGCAGTTAGAAGTGAAGGTTTTCCCCTTACCATCTTCCAGCAGAGTTCCATTACAAGCCACCAACTCTACTGGCCAGGATGACACCTCTAACCAAAGGGAAAGATTAAAAAAAAAGGAATATAATCATACACACCTCTCATCATTGCTGAATGATGAGAATTTCATCTATCAGAGCAATGAATTATTACTCAACATATAACATCTGCCTTCTGACCCTAAGAAGTTCACTATGGCAACAAACTGAGAGAATGTTGTAAGGATCACCTCATTAGATGCAAAAAGTAACTAGTAAACAATAAATGTCGTTAGCAAACTTGAAATTTCAAATAACTTTTCTTAACCCAATAAAGAGCACATGGAAAAATATTCCAAAACATAGAATTTAATGTTGGGATGCAGGTTATCTCTGATAAATATAATAATCAACAACTGCAAACTATTTCTTCATATAGAAATATAAATTATTATATGTATTTTCATTCAGTCAGTGAAATGATGCTTACCAATTAAAATGAATGGATGCATATATGCATCTAAAGCACATTGGAAGACACTGAGTATGATGGACCCTTAATAAAAGCCTCGATGATACAATTTTGCATCGTTCAGGAACACCTGTCTTGCACAGCAATGGTAGATATCACACCAAATTTTTCTCTAGGGAAAAAGGGAAGGAGATGAAACTAATGAGGTTACATGAAGATTTGAACTGATTGGAAATATTTTCTTTTTAAAAAGATGTAAAGCTAATATATCAGAATGCATTATGTCTGTATGGGCACAAAAGTGGTTGTTTGCAATCTATTCTGCATGTTTCTAAATGTTTTTCCTGTTTCATAAGGATTCAGAATTCAGGTATGTCTTCTGATTCTCTCTAATGTCCCCCCTGTGTCAAGCATTGCAACACTGACTTGTCCGGTGGCCTGCCCAAGGCTCTGTGTATATCAGCCAGAACTGGAAGCTGCGAGTGGGTTCTTCCATTTGCTGTTTGGCCCTTATGTCCCACCTTGTAGAGGTCCCTGAATTGGAGGCCTGTAGTTGGTCCTGATCCACTCTGCTTTTACAGAGAACTCACGGACCCATTCCCAGATGAGCAACTTATAGCAAAAAAGAAACCAAAAAACCAAACAGACAAAAAAACAAAAACCTAATTGCTTCAGGCCCCAAGTGTTAGATCGTTGTACTATGTAGCACACATATCCACCCTCCTCCCAGCCTGCCAGCAGTCACACTGCAATTTTCTCCAAGATGGAATCACATTTCCCAGGTGGTCAAAACTAGGAAAGCTTCATTAGTGATGGACTATGCCTGAAGTCAGCCACACCCTCCCACCTACCATGACTCCAGAGTCCCTGGCCTCAGTGAAGACTTACTGTCTACACATTGGGTGGTCTTTGAGGAAGAGGTACCAACTCTGCATTAACTGTGCATTAGAAACAAATCAGAATTTTGGACATGTTATCTCATTTAACCCTTTCTAGGAGTATGATAGTTTATTCTTATGAAAGATAAAGTAATTGATAGTATGCAATTAGCAAGTCTTTTTTCTTAGTATAGTATAGTTCTTCTTTTTTACATTCTCTCATTCACCTTTTTAAATAAAGAACAAATCCAAAATAATCCATTGACCCAAAACACAATAAATCAATGCTGTACAATTTTGAATAAAGATGAGGACTTGATACAGGGGAAGATCCACAAGAATTAAATACATCAAGAAGCCTCTTGAAGACATGGAACCTCATTGTATCAATATCAACAAATAGTACTATAATGATTAGGAATGTCCACAGAGTTTTCTTCCATGTTCCATCTGGCCCATGAACTGATTTTCTCACTACTTAAAGCTGTAGTTGTTTTATCCAATGGAATGCTAAGAAGTGATGTGTTACTCAAGGGAAGAAGCTTTAAGTACAGGATAACCATCCTACAACCAATAGACCCAAAAGAACAGGAACATGGACTTGGTTACCTGTTATTGGGACAGTCTACCCTAGTGGAACTGCCATGTATGCCTCCTGTGCAAGAGGAAGCTCTTAGACCTCAAGTGACTAATGAACTGAGTGGGGCTGATACACCGAGACACCCCACAGTGGAGGGATGGGATGGGTGGGAGGGGGGTAGAGGGTGGCACCAGGAGGGGGTGTAGGGAGGGGGCAGTAATGGAGACGTAACTTGAAGTAATAAATAAATTTTAAAAGTAATAAGTACATTAAAAAAAAGAACTGACAACCTTTACTTCAGTAAGCAAGCAACTCTAATGCAATTCATTGGGTCTTTGTTTGTTTGTTTTTTGAGACAGGGTTTCTCTGTGTATCCCTGGCTGTCCTGGACTCACTCTGTAGACCAGGCTAGGCTTGAACTCACAGAGATCTGCCTGCCTCTGCCTCCCAAGTGCTGGGATTAAAGGCATATGCCACTACACTCGACTCATTGGGTCTTAAAAAAAATCATTTGAAAGTAGGAGTGTGTGTGTGTTGGAGGGGGTTGTGAGAAGAGAAAATGGACATCTGGAGTAGGAAGGAACAAGAGAGGGTAATGGAGTATGTAAATATGACTGAAATAATTATGTACATGTATAAAAATTTCAGAATGAAATCCATTACTATTTATAATTAATGTAAGAAAAGACTCCATAACTCTTCACTGAATTATCTTGTTCTGTGTCACAAAAGGCAACAGTATTCCAGATTCTAACTTTTCTAAAATTTAGGATCTCAAAGTGAAAATAGCCATGCAGTCTAGAGTCCCCAGGTGACCTTCTGTGTCCATGTGTTGTTAATTAGATATGCTAATTTATATGAACACACCAGGGTGTGGGGATTGCTAGCTTATTGCAGTGGATCCTAATCCATCCTGATTAATATGAAAAGGACTTACGCTAAGTGCCATATTGTCATTCACTGCAACAGAAAATGAACTAGTTGCTCTTAGCCTAGAAGCAGAAAAGCACATTTGTGGCTCTGTCTATATTTGACTTATTTTTATCATTAACCTAATCATGGAAAACAACACTAATATATTACATCACATGTAAAGCTTACTATAAGCCACTGTTAAGAATATTAACTCCTTTTGTGCCCACAACACCCTGTAAAGTGATATTTTTATCTTTGTTTTAGAGAAGAGGAATGCTAAACAGAGAGATTAAAGATCTTGCCCAAGATCACACAGCTAACATGTGGCACAAGCTGGGATTTCAGTCTTGGGGCTCTGATTCCAAAATATACTTTAGACTATGAAATTCTGTGTAATTACATATTTAAGCTGATTCACAGAGCCTGAAATGTGCTTCGGAACTGTAGAGAATATAGCTCACCTCAGACATCAGGTTCCTTCCTGCTTCTTTTGCTTTAAACAGCAGTTCTCTAACTCCTCTGAGTAACCCATCTCTTCATGTCCAGACAACATGGTTTGGATAGAGGTGACCCAATCCTGCTCTAAAAGTGTGCGTGGATTGCCTTGTCCCAGACAGCTTTGGATTGACCAGCATGAAAAGTTGAATGAAGTTTCTGGAGAAAGAAGGCTTCTGTCTCTTTTGTTGTAATTGGATGAGTGTGGCTGTGAGACTAGCTCTATGGCCACATCAGAGCCCTGAGAGCAAATATCACACACCCTGAGATGGACCCAACACGGTAAGAGCAGCAAAGAGCCACAGGCTGTTGTAATAAGTGTTGTTGTTGTTGTACATACTGAATCCAGCAACCCTGGGAGGCAGCTGTGCCCACAAGTGCTTGAGTTCTAGGAGCCCACTTCTCCCTCTTCTCATTTTAACCACTGCCCAGGCATGGAGTAACAATTTCACGATAGTTAAAATGTGCCAGGCATTATGCTGTCTTCTTTCTACAGTAAGCTGTGGTCCTCACTTACACTCTAGGAAAGATAAATATTTAGAGACGGAAAGGGCTGAAGGGAAAGAGAAAATGTATAGGTATGAGGCAGTGAATGGAAAGACCCCAAATTTGTGGTTAAATATGACTTTAGCCAGACTTTATATCTTTTTTAACATTAGTTTCCTCATTTATAATAACAAAGCAAAAAATTACATGACAAATTACATTGTAACTAATTGATATTAGAGATGTCTTAGAAATGTGAAAGTTTATTGATGGGATCAGAAAAACATGTCTCTCTATAACATGGTAAATACTCATTAAATTTGAGCATCCCTTCTAGTAAAGCAGCTTGCAGAAGATCACACCCAGCACGGGATGAAAGTAGGATCTGCAACCCAATCTAATAGAATTCGAAGCTTTTCTCATGGCATCAACTCCAAATGCAAAACGGTGCGTTCGGCTCATGCACAGAAATTGCTTACCCATTAAAACATGAAGCCTGCAAAGCCAATCCTACTTGATGAGTCAACTCTGCTGGGACCTGGAACCCTGGCACATGTTTCTGGCAGGCAGCATGTTACTTCTACTATACCCCATGGATTACATTGCTACAGGATGCTCTGTCTGTCTTTCCTCTGCAGGCAGACACGATGTCTTGACCTCCTAAGTCTAGTTCAGACTGTTCTGCTGCCAAATTCCAAAATGGCCATAAAATGTGACCTGTGCTCTTAGCCTTTCAGGATCTCTCTGGTGAAAACTTGCTCCACCCCTCCTTTTTTGAGAGTTAGCTCAGGCCAACAGTTCCCAACTCTGGCTCATGATGTATCTTTGGTTAGGTCAAGGACATTCCAAAACAAGACACATTTAATTTATGGATTTATGATCTGGATATGAGTGGAGAGGATACTTGGCCCCACACACTCATATTGCAAAGAAGAAACTGAGATCAGGGAAAACAACCCACAAATCCAGCCTGCTTCAGCTCCATTCCTTGATCCACTCCCCATAACCTATAATTTGAGGTGAGGAGGAGCAGTGGAGGGAACCCAAAATTTAAAAATAAGAGTTTCTAGATTTAAGAAATAAAAATATAGAATCATTAGTTAAAATTAAACCTCAAATAAGTAATAATCTTTTAAAAAGCACATGGTCCATGTAACCTGTTTATATGAACTAATTATTCTTTATCTAAAATTAAAATTGTGCTTAACGTGCTATATTTTTATCTTGGAAACTTATCCTAAGACAAATAAATAATACTATGCCTCCTACAAAAAACCAAAAACAAACAAAATAAAACATTTGGAAGTTAGATTCTTGCTTAATTGGCAAAAATTTCAAATAGACAGGGAAAACATAAGCTGAAAATAAACAATGATTTATTAAAAAGAAAGTATTTGGCATGCAGAAGAACAAGGTAAAACAAACAAACAAACAAGAAAAGCAAGAGAAAACAGCCCTCTGGGATGTGGAGGTCTCTCTGGTATTAGCATAAACACCACAAAATAACACCCAACTTTTACTCCAGTGCCCATATATGTAGGCACTTCCTGGTTCCCACTTCTCTCCCCCCTATACTATTGAACTACTATATAAAATAATGAGAATTAAAAATTTTTAAATCAAAGCTCTGTATTTAGATGTTTTCAAACTCAAAGAGTATATAAAACCTAAGAAAGGCAAACTCTAGTCCCTTTCCTCACTTCCAGGCTCACACCCTGAACTGTGATGGGTCATCATATTTCTAAGTAGAAAACTGTACCCTTCTCATTTGCCCACAATAAGAGATTTGAGGGAATGAGGGAGTTTGAGTGTTAAATCGGGTAGTTCTAGCTAAGCTGGAGCCATTCATTGGTCATCAAGCTTCTTATGTCAGAGGTAATTTGATCTCTATTAAAGATGTTGGGGTAGTGTTAAGCATTCTAAATGTTAATTGGTCCTGTTTGCTGTCTGTTATTTTTATTGACTCTGATCCGTTAAATAAAATGCCGAGGCCTGAGATTGGGCAAGGACAGAGAAAGGTGGAACTTCCTGAGATTAGAACAAGAAGCTTGCACTTTAGACAGAGGATTAATTCATTCCAGCCAGGAGCAGCAGGAAAGAGGAAACACACCATGGGTTAGAAAAAAGAACCTCATTCCACATGGCCAGGAACATCGGCATATCCTGGAGAATGGCAGTCCAAGGGGACGTATTTGGGTAATAGACTTAAGAGCTAGCTTAGATGGGCCAAGATTGCACAACTCAGGCCAAGGCTTGTTAAAATCCACGTGGTGTCTGTGTGTATTCATTTATAATGCCTGGATAAGAATTAATAGCTGCCGAATCAATTAAATATAACCTAAATACTGGTTAAACAATTTAAATAATTATTTCTACAAATGACACTCAACATAATTTAATTTTTTTCAATAGATGACTCTTATTTGTCCTTAAGTTATCAGTTTGAGTTATTTGTTCATTTCTTTGAGAAGTGAACAGTCATTGGGGCTATTTTCAAACAGTTACTTCAAAACTGTTTCACTTTATCACAAGTTCATCACTATGGTGGGAAAAGCTTCAGAGAGGAGAACCTACAGTGAGAATGTGTTCTCCCCAATCAGAGAAAACAAGAATCTCATTGTGTGGCAAGGTGCTATTTTTATTTTCCCACTGAAAGAATTTCCTGCACCTCGGAGTCCTTTTAAATATTCTTAACTTTAATTGCCTTTCCCCCCACAAAGAAGTCAATTTAAATTAAGCAGAATTCATCACTGTGGTAATTTTTTAATGAGTAAAGATAATGTACTGTACAGAGATTGAAATGAGGTGATCCCAGGATCATTTACACGGCCTCAAAAAGTCCTCCTACGAATCAGCTGAAATTAATGAACCTCAGAGCTTGCAGATCACCAGTATCCTGTGGATAAGGACTGGGCTCAGTGACAAAGAAAAGTACAGGAACAAGAGCTACAATCGCCAACTTGAGCATCTAGCTCCTTTCATTCTGAGATCCCGAGGAATTTCCTAAGCATAAATTAAGCTCATGGGTGTGATTTGTTAGAGCGACTCACACATAGCCATGGAAGACCCTGAAAGTGTGCATAACTCTGTAACAGAGCTGGGTGATGAGGGGAATAATTAAGATCCCCAGCAGGCCGTCACTCTGTACTGGAGCTTGTGTTTGGTGAAGGTCAGGAGAGATGTGCTCCTTCCCTCCGCTGGGATGAACTCTGCTCTCAGTTTGTAGTGATGGTTCCTTATTTCCATCTGCATGATCTCCGACAACACTTGAGTGATGTGTGCATGCTGGAATGTAAGTGCAGGCTCCCCTGTGCTGTAGCAGGTGCTAAGGCCAGAGAAGAAGCTCGGGTGTTGGGCCTCACCTTGTTGGAAGATAGGATCTTTTGTTGTTCACTATTGCATACACCAGATTAGTTAGCCTGTGAGCCTCGGGATTGTCCTGTCTACAGCTCCATCTCACCACTGGAATGCTGGAAACATAGATACATGCTACCATGTCTGGCTTTATGTGTTGTCTGAGCAGAGGAACTCAAGATCTCATTCTTCAGAGGTCCACACTTTAATGGCTGAGCTTTCTGTTTTCACTCTTCCTCTTTACGGTGTCATTGGGTGTCAAAGATGATCAGCCCACTTTGTGAAATGGGTAACCTTCAGCTCAATTTAAAATAAAAGTTATTGTAATTTGGGGATGTTCAAATTATTTTTTTCATTAATTAATAATTTATTTATTTATTTATTCACTTTACATCTTGATCACAGGTCCCCTCCTTTTTCTCTTCCCAGTCCTAATCTCACACACATCTCCCTCCCACATTCCCCTCTCCACTTCTTAGAAGAAGGGAAGGGACCCATGGGTGCTAACCCACCCTGGCACATCAAGTCACAGTAGCACTAAGCTCATCCTTACTCACTGAGGGCACACAAGGCAGCCTAGCTATGGGAAAGGGATCCAAAGGCAGACAACAGAATCAGAGACAGCCCCTTCTCCAATTGTTAGGGATCTACATGAAGATTAAGCTGTAGGGGGTCTAGGTCCAGCGCACGCAGCTCTTGATTGGTGGTTCAGTCTCTGTGAGCCCCATAGGCCCAGGTTAGTTGAATCTATAGGTCCTCCAGATCCCTCAGTCCCAAATTGTCCTGACTACAAGATGTTCAGGGATAAAGATGGAGCAGAGACCGAGGGAATGGCCAACCAAAGACTGGCCCACCTTGAGACCCGCACCTTGGGAGAGGCCAACCCCTGACATTATTATTTATTTGTTTGTTTGTTTATTCATTCATTCATTCATTCATTCATTTATTTATTTATTTAGGACAGTCAATCTTCATGTCTCCTTTTTTCCCATTTATTAATTCAAGTTACATCTCAATCACAGCCCCCTCCCTTCTCCCCTCCCAGGCCCACCCTTCCACCCTCTGAGCTCTCTCCCACATATCCTACTCCCCTGGTGTGGGGGCCTCCACCTATCATCCTCCCTCAGTTCATCAGTCACATATAAGGGCTAAGATCTTTCTCTTGCTCTGGAGCCCTACTTGGGTAAAGTCGGGTACACTATGGTAAAGTGTCACACTAACAGGACCCAACACACGGAGATCAATAAAAGCAACCAACCTAGGCTCCTAGAGGCTTACAGTGACTGAAACACTAATCAAAAATTAGAAGAAAAAAGCTTAGATGTGACCCTGACACTATTAATGATACTCTGCTATGGTTGCAGACAGGACACAACTTTCTTCTGAGAGGCTTCATCCAGCAGCTGATGGGCACAGATGCCGAGACCCACAGCCAAACACCAGGCAGAGCTCGGAGAGTTTTCTGGAAGAGTGGGAGGAAGGATTGAGGGAGCTAGAGGGTCAAAGACACCAAACTAATATTTGAAGAAATTTTTTTGTAGTTATTCATGGTACAGATTCAAAGGTCAAGGTTTCACTTAGCAAGATATTCTGGGATTCAAGGACACAGCGTATGCATTCCTACATTTTGATATACACTGTGAGCAGTATGTTGCCTAAATCAATGTTCTAGTGCTAGGAAAGCAAAAGTTGCAAATGAAGAAGAAAGTATTTGTGCTATTGTTCAATAATTGATTGAGTTTCTGTAGGGAAAAAGGAATTTCTATTGCCTACAATATGAACGGAGGGGTAGAGGTATGTAGATAAGGCAAGGACAAAACACAAAGGGATGTTTTCTTATCTTATTCTAGCAAACTCTGAATCAAGAGAGGTCTAATGATGAGACTGGGGAGTTGGGAAGGCAACAGCTCAGAAAGTCTGAGATTCTAAAATACAATCAATTTTTTTTTTCTTGTGGCCAGTCTTCCTCCTCTGTAATGTGGGCACCATGCCTGCAGGGACCTTGACAGCCCTGTGCCGCTCTCTTCTTGGAGTCAGTGGGTGAGTACACAGTGTGTTGCTTGTGGCATACTTGAACAGACATCACTTAAGACACAGGTAGAAGCTAAGAAGTGGGCAAACGGCCTGCTTCACGAGCATAAGGAACTGGGTTCAGATCCCCAGCACCCAAGTAAGCGTCAGTGGGGTGGAGCACAGGGTAAACTTCTCAGGGTGTAGCAGAGATTGGCCGAGCCCTGGGACTCACTGGACGTCAGTCTAGCTGCAACAATGATCTCCCAGGTCAGTGTGGGACTCCACAATGAAAAACAAGGTGGAGGTTGCTAGAGGAAAATTCTCTTTCTTTTTAAGCCCACATACATGATGTTTTTATTTATTTATTTTATTAATTTATTCTTTCTTTTTTTCCTTTATTTTTTATTTCTTCAAGTTACATCTCAATCGCAGTCCCCTCCCTATTCCTCCTCTGGTCCCACCGTCCCACCCTCAACCCCCCATCCTCTTCCCTTTTTTTTTCTTTTAAGTTTAAGGTATATCTTATTTCCCCCTACAGTTTTCCCTTTCAGTCCAACAAATGGGTCTTTCTCTTATAATAATAAATACAATACAGTACAACAAAGGTAATTAGGCCACAGTTATGAGGGTTATTTGGCTTAACGTACATTCCCAATGTCCAGTCCATATGTATTTGGCACCTGACTTTAACATTCTACTATCTAAACATCAACATGAGTTTAAAGTTCTATATCTAACTCAACATTCATACTAACTTGCAACACAATTTTAAAAGTATCTTCTTAGATCTATAACACTCTCTTGACTCCTAAACAAATCAACTTTAAATAGCCTTCCCCAGTATCAACAACTCATTGTATATGGATGACACATTCGAGCCCTGGAACATTAGTGACATGAACAAGAAAATTAATCCATAGTAGAGGCAGGATGGAAGCCCATTCTACCCTTATTTCTGGTTCTGACATCGTTGCTTTTAAAGCCACAGGGACACACTATTTGCATATAATATTACAATGTGGGGGAGAGCATTTTCTGAAGATGAAAAAAAGTTACATTTACCTGACAAACATAGGGACAAGAAATGCAGGTTTGTTGGGGTATGATGTATGATAGCAGCTGTAAATGCCAGCCTCGAAAAACAAAACAAAACTGAGCAGTAGTGGAAGGCAATCGAATGCTACATGGTCCTCAAGAAGAATAACTCATTTTATAAAACTGAGAGTTTACTGTGATTCACAGCACTTAAGTAATAGTTCCACATGAAATATCAACTCCTCTTTGTTCAGCTACCAACAACTTTTAGAGTTCCTAAAAGTAGTAAAGTAGAAAAATAAAATGAGTAATAGATGACTCAAATGTTGAATGATGTGTTAGGGAGAGCTTAAAAGAAATATAGAAACAGTAAAGGTGCATGAGTAATGTGTCTTTGGATTTGCAGAATCCTGAGCCCAGATTCTATCTCCAGCTCCACAACAATCATTGATTCAGCTCCACTCTGGAGCTCTGTCAGTTACACCATAGCCTTTTATGGTTGGGCAGCTTGAATCATTAGAAGGACCTCTGGCCTCCTAGTTTTTTGGAGCAGTGTTTTGTTTTGTTTTCTATGATCATTGACATAATACTATTTCTTGTCCTATAAGGTTACACATATATGTATTTGCAGTATGTTTATCTTTCAGGCTAGGCTAGGTTTTCTATATTGGGAGGCCTTCTTCCATATAGTCCAAGATCTACTGTGATCTTCTCCAGGCCCTGTAATGCTAAGCCCCATGGTCACAACAATGGGTTTCTTATCAACTGATTCTCACAAGGGTTTGATTAACAAGAAGGACCAAGAGAAACTTGGAGATTATAGAGCAGAGGCTGGGGGCTTGGTTTTGCTTTTTCACAGTATTTGAGACTTCTTCTGTCTTTCTGTGACTAAGAGCCAGAGAATCCCTTGACTCTGTCCACACTTCTGTAAGCAGACACTTCATTAAAGCCACGTGAACCCTGTGGAGCAGATTCTGTTTCCTACTGGGGCTTCTGCTGATTCACAAGTAAAAGAAACATTTTCTCATTCCTCAACTTCCCCACTCTGGTAAGCCTTCTGGTGCTCTATATCGGTTTTTGCATTTGGACAGATTCTATTGGGTCAAATACTTTGCAAAGTTTCACTTACAGCTGGCCAGATTTCATAAATAAGTGTTGTTTGTGCTGTTTCTTTTAATTTGTGGGTATAGATGGGTAATATATGTGTGTGATGTGTATATATGTGTGAGTGTGTAAGATATACAAGCATCGAGAGGTACTCAGGCAAAAGTTGGAGGAGGATGCCTTGTGCCCTGCTATGTTGCCCTCTACCTTATTCCCTTGGGAAAAGAATGTCTCTGAAGCTGGAGCTAACTGGCTTGTGCCTGGTGGCAAGCCAGCCTCAGGGATCCTTGTGTCCATCTCAGAGAGCGCCTGGCTTACAGGTGTGTGCGTGACTACTTCCCACTCTAACCTCTGAGCTATCTCCCCCCACCCTCAGCTATTTTATACTAGGGCGTTACCTGTAGCTTTCATTCAGTTCAGTTCCTAAATGTTCTTCATGTGATTTTTGTATGCAGCCAGGTCTTTTCATATGTTTCCCTCTTTGTCAGGAGACTGAATTATTTAGGAGGCCCAGCCCTGGTAGTAACATGCTGGTGGTGTGTGGGGACAGATCATAGAGCAAATTATCTTTGAAAACACTTTTTTAAAAATGAACACATTGGTTTATCTTGCCTTAGACGCCATGTGATCTTGGAGACAGTGTCACAAAATTTTTATGAATATGAACTTTGTCTTGCACAGCCTCGTCTGTCCTGGCTCAAACTGCCTTAACTTGACTCTCCTGGTTTTCCCTAGCTACTTTCCCTTTTCTTCTCCTTTAGTTCTGCTGGGTGACCTTGGGTGACCCCTGT
>CAJQZJ010032130.1:8152003-8164408 GCA_907164525.1 Lophiomys imhausi
TCCCTAGCTACTTTCTCTTTTCTTCTCCTTTAGTTCTGCTGGGTGACTTGGGTGACCCCTGTGCCTACACTGTAATGTATTAATAAGATGAATCTGAAGAAGGCATTATGGATGTATATGGATGACACACAGGCTTCCAAGAGGACACAAAACCATCTTCATCGTTATCACTGAGCAGAATACTCTTGAGTCTGTCCACATGACTAAATAAGTTACTAGGTATCAATTCTATTTCTCCTACTCTTCTAGAATAGGTAAATGTTGCAACACTAATAAAATCCTTATTGTTTTTACTACATTAATATTTTGTTAAAGGAAGAATGTTACAGCACAATTTGTGAAAGTTATTGAAATATGCATTACTAGGGAGCACTGATCTTTAAAAGGGTTAATGTGTTAATTACTAGGAATAGTAAGGCCCGAGATGTAAAGAATTTTGAGGCCCAGTATCACACTGATGTAAGCAAACTAATTTTATGGTAAATGTGTATGAGTGAACAGAATAATCTTATGTTGTCAATAACTGTCACTCACTGATTGATCTAGTAGATCTTTATATAACAAGATAGAAATATTATATATTGCACATTAAAACTACCATGTAATAGAGAAATTTTAAAATTATTTTTTGAAAAGTAAATTTTGGAGTAGAATATACAGACAATGTACACATGCATGTGTTAGCTTGAAGGTGTATACACACACACACACACACACACACACACACACACACACGGACACAATAAAACATGTTATGCCAACCCCACCTGTAATTTATCAACTGGGAAGGAAACTGGCATGTCTTTTCCAGCTGATTTATTGGTTAATTCCAACAATTCACTGTGGAAAAGGCCAACAATGAATTACAATGTGGGGGTAAAATTAAGCAGAGCATTTAGAAGGGTGTTTCAGTACACAGCCTGCAGAAACAACTTGCATTGGTATTTTATGGGCAGTCTCAGAGTGACTGGTACATGTGAAAAAGGCAGTATACTCTATTGAAAATGCCCCAGAAAATATCATCCACTCCTCTTCTCACTTTTAGAATATGTCTCACCACCCTTAATCGTTAAGCTAGGGTCAGTTAATGGCTCCCACTTTCCACTTGTTTTAGGAATCATGTTGGAAGAGCAATAAGAGCAATGAAGCCACAATGGGCGCTCTCCTTTAGTGGTGGAGACGTTCACATTTGATCCAAAGCCAGGCACTAGCTGGGAGGGATGCAGTGTTGGAAGCTTGCAGTGTGACATTCAGGATACCCCCTCACTATGGTGAGTCTTTGCCCCAGCCTGAGGATCCAGACCTAACTGAAGACAGGAATTTTTCCATCAGGACATCCATCTCTGGTTTCTCAAAGTTGGTTTAATCAGCCACTTGCATTGTTTTGAAAGGTGAGTCTTTTTGGGATGACTTAAAATGGTTAATTTTACTAGTCAAATTGTCTGGGTCACAGTGCTCAGTTACATGTTCAACCCTGTTCTGGATATTTTGGGGAAGGTTTGGTTGGTTGATTTGTTGGTTGATTTAAAGACATTTTCTCGTACATTGACATATCTGAGTAAAATGGCAGCACTGAATCAAGGCTTATTCTGCTCTCTTATGATGCTTTGTATGTGAGACTGATATTCTGAAGTCCTTAGTGAGTGGAAGTTACCTCTTCACATGGAGCACTGAAAACCCTAATAGAACAACAGATATATCCCCCCTAAATAAGAGGGACTTTATGAAAGATGACCTTTAGACTTGGTCTGCAACTCTAGACCTTCCTGGTGTCTACTTTCACAGACTTTGGACATGAATTGTAACACCAGGTCTCCCTATGTCTCCAACAGGTTGCCTCCACTTTTGGTTTTACACTTGTCACTCCCTGTCCCTAGCCACAAAAGAGACAATTTCCTAAAATAAACCTCCCTACACAGAAGCATGTATTCCATCCAATTCTATTCTCTAGAGAATCTGAACAATCTTTATTTATGTCTATAAACACCTGTCACCCTTCACAATGTCTCTGTGAAGACGGATCATCTTTTGTCTTCTGATCCAGGTGGTTGAGCACTTTCTAGAAATTACATAACTAATGTGGTGCTTTTGTGAAGCTGTTTGTCTCCAGAACCCAAAAACATTGTTTACATAAATTGTGCTTTTTCTACCCTTCCATGGTGCTGTCTCATGTGACACAATAGATTCTATTAGAATTACATCTATATACTGAAGTACTTGCTTCTTTGTGAGTGAAAGCTATGATTCTTTGAAGTTTTCTATGCAGTGGGCACTGTGTGTGAGGGTGCACTTTTCCTATACATGTCTCAGCTTCAC
Organism: Lophiomys imhausi; assembly: GCA_907164525.1. Classification (NCBI taxonomy): domain Eukaryota; kingdom Metazoa; phylum Chordata; class Mammalia; order Rodentia; family Muridae; genus Lophiomys; species Lophiomys imhausi. Next base: position 8,154,320 of record CAJQZJ010032130.1, read on the forward strand.
ATTAACTGTGTTAGGTAGAGTGGTGGTTTGAGTGAAAATGGACCCCATAGGCCCATAAGAGTGGCACTATTAGGAGATTGTGGCCTTGTTGGAGTAAGTGTGGCATTGTTGGAGCAAGTGTGTCACTGTGGACCAACTTTGAGCTCTCAGATGCTCAAGTCATGCCCAATGTGGCTGTCTCTTCCTGCTGCCTGTAGATCCAGATGTAGAATGCTCAGCTCCCTCTCCAGCACCATGTCTCCCTACATACTGCTATGCTTCTTACAGTGACAATAAGGACTAAACCTCTGAAACTGTAAGCCAGCCCCAATTAAATGCTTTCCTTTATAAGAGTTGCTGTGGTCATAGTGTCTCTTCACAACCATGGAAACCCTAACTAAGATAGGTAGGTACTAGTATTTCCACTTGACACTCAGGAAAACAGGCTTACAGGATGAGAAATAACATGGCTACAGTGAAGCTGGCATCTAGGCCCCCATTAATCTGACTCCAAAGTCTGTTCTCTTAATTCGTCAACCAAGCTTCATATGCATTTCCTTGAAATTTTATGTCTCTGTGTTGCCACAAATTGTTACTCTTAGTTTTTGGACAGGAGGGCTTCTCTGCTGCCAGGTTTCCTTCTCACCAGCTTAGAAGGATGCAGAAGGAAGAAGTATAGAATATCATTTCTTGTGTGGACCATAAAGAGGATGAAGAAAACTTCAAATATTTTCCAGAGAAAGTACAGAGTAACTGCTATGGACTCCGGTGTAGCTTTTCTCCTGACAAGAGTCTAGAGTTCCCTCCCCCACCTCTGCTTTATGTCATAGCAGCAGACATTTCATGGCCAAACTCCTTCCGCCACCCTGTTTTCTTTCTATAACATGATCTATCACCACCCACCCTTGTCTTCCTGCCCCTCTAGTTTGTTATTGCCTGCTCAGAGGAACAAAGAAAGGATATAAGCACCTCATTGTGGGTTTCCCCTACCTACCCTGTTTCCTAACTATTTCCAGACATCATCGTTAAATGCCACTCCATGTACAAGAGGGAGAGAAACCCGGGAAGTACATGGAAAGGAAGGTGAATTCTTTTGGGCAGGCGCAGTGTGGATCCACATCCCTCTTCTGAGTGTGTAAATGCGTACGCCTCTGAAGCTGGGGAACAGCAATGGGCTTCTTGATGTATGTGTCTCTGTAGACTTCAGACATTTGTTACTGAGGGAGAGCGACAGGAATCTATCAGCCTGCCTTATCATCCCACACTTTCCGCAATTTACAGCACACTTCTCACAAGGTCACTCACACCCGCAACCAAACAAAAGCCCTCTCCTGCCTTTGTTCAGAAGCGACCTTGGGCTCTCACAGCCATGCAGGTTATCTGGGATATTTTTCAATTAATTTGTAGCCACTTAGGCTGAGCATTCCACAAGCCGGGCATATATCACAGTTTTCATTGGCAGGGAACACAGGAGTGTTGCAACCCCCATGTTTCAGAACTGCCTTTCATTTTGCTATTAAACTCACTTCATTCAGCTTTTTCTTTTCTCTTGAGGTAAATGTGCAGCAGAAGGGAGGAAAATCATTCTCTGTGATTCCAAGAGAGAGCTTTCTATTCTGACACGCTTCCAGCATCTTCTCAAGCAGATTGAAACTGTCCTAGGCAATTAAAAAGGCTGCATAATTCTTCTGGAGGGGCGTGAACAACCTTACATTCAGAAGACCCTCTCCCCTGCTCTCCACCTCCCTGCCTCCCTACCCCACTAGCCGGACTTCACTGGATGGCAGGTTTGGCCCTCTACCTTCATACAGGCTGTTTGTTGTTCTGGGAATGTTCAGAGGGTGAGCACTGAAAATTTAAGTAAATTATGTACCCATTGACATTGATCATAAGGAGAAAGATTGGAATGCTCTACAGCTGGGACTTCCTATCTGCCTTCACTATTTTATGTGCCACAAACATCTCTACTGTGCAGGGCCGAAGTTCCTATCCCATCTGCCTCTACATCTCCAGAGCCCCACACTGCTTCTTCATTTTCCACCTCACACTCAGGGTCTTACAGACTCTCAAATACAGCATTCTGTTGTCCTTCAGATTAGGGAGAAGTTCTTCAGATTTGAGGAGAAATGCATTGGTAAGACTCTTCACTGAGAGGTTTCCCCCAACTGTTCTGCCTGCTCTCTCTTCCAGCCTCCCTTACCCCACACAGCCCCTCCATACCTCTGTCGCTCCCTTCCCACACATTTCTATTCTCCCTTGCTCACTCGGTGAGTTTTCCTGACATATTAGCTTAGTATTTGAGAGGAACTATAGTTGAGCAGTTCAAATGTAGCCCCTGCTCTGATGATGATCCAGACCCATCTGGATTTAGCCTCTGCTTCGTCACTCTCCCTCTGGGTTGCTGGTGCCACTTCCTAGGATAGGAAATTTGAAAATTGCTAAGTGCAAGGCTTATATCTGTGTGTGTGTGTGTGTGTGTGTGTGTGTGTGTATGTGTGTTTGAGTGTGTGTGTGTACCTGTGTGTAGGTGTGTATGTGTACCTATATGTAGGCGTGTGTGTGTACCTGTATGTATGTGTATGTGTGTGTACCTGTGTGCAGGTACACACACACACATGTGTGCCTGTGCCAAAGCACAACCTTAGGGACAGAGCTCACATTACTCTGAGACAGAGACTCTGATTGGCTTGGCTGGGCAGAAACTCCTAGAGATCTACTTATCTCTACTTTGCTTTTTAAAAGTGGGTTCCTCCTTGGAAGACGAGCACATTACCGACTGAGGTGTCTCCCCATTCCTTCCATGTGTATTTTAAGCATATATAATAGCAAAACTTTGTTTATTCAGAATCTTCTTCTCTTTGAGTACCCGTTTTTCTTCCTCTTCCTCCTTTTTTGGTGAAATTACAGATCGTGTGCCCTGTGATTTAGATTAAAATTGTTACCATCAGATAAATGAGTATTAAAAACCTGAGAAATTATACACTGGTGTGAGCACCAAATTTTATAATGCAAAAACCTGATGTCTATGTACACAGGCCTAATGTCAGGGCTGCATAGCATCCTTTGTTTGCCAGGATCACAGCAGATAGAAGCAAAGGTCTTGGAAGATAGACAGGCCAGATATACATGAAGTGTAGGTGGTCCTACAAACATGAATGCAATGAGTCAATCCAGCCTGAAAGCAGGAGTGGAGAGGTGGGGAGTACCAGAAAGTCAAGGAAGAAGTGAGAGTAACCAGGGCTGGGAGTGCTGTCCCCAGGCAAGAAGCAGCTCACTCTCTTCTCCTTTTAGTACTCTTAGCTCCATATGTGACAACCATCACCCAAAATTTCATACTTTACAGGCATCCACAGAGTCCCAAACAATCTGAAAAACCTGATTAGATTCCCTCAGAGGCCCCATGGTTAACTCTTCAATGTCATTAGCACTAGGCTCTAAAAAAAATTCATTGCATTCTTATGTTACTTCATTATCAATTAAAAAAAATACCCCAGTGATAGAAAACTTACTAGCATGTTTTCCTGGAAGAACTGTCTTTTTATTTTCATGAATACTTTCCATAGGCAGAGGTCCTATAACAAAATATCTTGCCCCAATGTATTCACACAGTGGACCTATGGCTTAGCTAGAGCTAGAAGTTCTGACTCTTGATCCAAGACCCTTTCCCTTCACCCCCTGTTCTCACTCCTGGGCTCCTCTACTCCTTCTCAGTAAGGACACAGAACAGCAGGGTTCCAGACCTAGATCTGCTTTCCTCCAACCCAGTATTCACATGGTTCACAGTCTAAATTAAAAGTCCCCAAGTTTTAGGAATTCTCTTTAATCTGAAAACTCTGCTTCCTATTAAGAAGGTATTCTGTCTTTAATTCTGGCTGAAACCAGCCATTGAGTTTTGCAAGCAGAGATTCTCATTGTAGCATCAGGCATGACTTTCTATCCTTCTTGATTGATTGATTAATTAGTTATGTGTACTTGGGTCCAGCAGGGAGCCCAGTGACAGCTGTGACATGAAAATTACTGGAAAGTTACAAAAATATGTAGCAGTGTTGACTTGCTGAAACGCAGTAACAGGGGACTGATTAGACACAGACGCGAGTAACGATCTCATCTTGAAATTACCTGTCACTGCCAGGGACTTCAGAAGAATCCTTTTGATTAGCGGGAATTAATTCAGTTCCAGTCTAATCACCTGCAAGGGAACTAGTGAATATTTTCTATTTGTGTTTCAGTCAGGGTGTGGGGAGTGGCTGGAGCTTGGGGCATCTGGAGTCCTGGAGTCTGGAAGAACAGCTCCCACAGAGATCAAATGAGTTTTTCAAAACCAAAACCCAATCAGGTCATTACCTTCTTGAAATCCTCCAATGATTCCCATTCTTAAGGACTAAACAAACTGCTAGCCATGTCCTCTAAGGCCCCATTTTGTCCTTCCTTTAGCTTCCTCCCAGCCTGAGTTCACTTTTCCTTTTCTCTGCATTTCTCATGCCTGGAGATCACATGACCCTCTTTAGTGTCCCCACCCCCACCCTCACTTATCGAAGGGTCCTGACACACACTTCCTCCTTTTCTGAAATGCTCTTCCTTTTCCATCCTCATTCCTCAGGTCCTTGTGTCTTTCATAACCCTAGAGACACCTCTCTTCACTCCTGGCTATGTGAGTTTTCCTTGTCAAAGATTCTTTTAGTACCATACATCTCTCTTCATAATACATGTTACAACTACTATTTCTCCCTCTCTCCCCCAGGAGTGTGTGTGTGTAATTAAGATCAATTTTATTTCTCCCAATTTCACAGTTAAGTTCCCTAAGAATTGTGGCATCTTTTTTTTTTTTTTTGCTAATGGTGTTTTTTTTCCTGAAAAAAAAAATTCCTAATTTGGGACAGAACTTCAGCTTCTAGCACATAACTAAATGAAGGAGTATATAATTGACTCAGTAAATATACATCAGTAGAAATTTAGGAAATTCAGACAGGCATTTCTCACACATGCTTTGGACATAGCAAAGGCTCAAATTGACTAAAATCTGAAAAGGAAAATCAAACAAATGACCCACAACAAAGTGCAGACTGGTATTGTTTTCAAGCAGCAGACATCCTCTCACACACACAAAACAGTAAGTAGAAATTCCATCCTTCAAATTTTTCCACTATGACTCTCTGATGGCTTAACAAACCTGGGGAATTCGTAATTCAGAAGAACCTGAAAAGTGCCAAGCGCCTTGCATGCCCAGTAAAATGATAACCTTTATGCTTGACAACCTCCTCTGACTGCAACACTGTTATGAGCAAGGACACATGTACTAATAATTGTCAACTGTGTCGCCAGGGTCCCAGCAGGAAGCACTTGGGTCACTCAAAAGGGATGAACTAAAATGCATTTAGTGAAGAAGCAATTTACAGAGGTGGGAGGCAAGAATCATGGAGCCAGCAAAGCACAGTGAGGAGCCAGGGGTTAGTAGTAATTGGAAGGTATCACCTCCAGGGCTTAAGAAGCAAGGGAAGGAAGGGCAGGGTGCTGGAGAAGCCAGAGATGTGCACCAAGAGGAGGGTCTTTCTCTTAAACACTGTAGCTGTTCACACTGGCTATGTAAGGAAAGCCCCAGCCATGGCCAGATCCCTCAGGGGAGGGTGGATTCTAAGAGGAACAAAGCCTAGAGCACTAATCCTACCTTAGATCTCCTGGAAAACTGCCTGAAGCTCAGACTTGTGGATCTGTCCCTTAAGGATCAGCTTCTCGGGACCCAGAGCAAGGGGAAGAAGTGTTGAGAATGGATGTTGGAAGGGTAAGAGAAGAGCTGACAGCTGGTTCTTTACAGAGCACATGACATACACTACACCGCTACTTCAAGGCCATTGGGTCTTAATTTCTGCCATGCTAACAACCCCATTGGGTAGGTGCTAACACTTTCTCCATCACAGAAGAAGAAAACAAAACGTAAGGAGGTTAACTATTTTACTCAAAGCCACATATCTTGTTTATTGGTCATGGAGCTAAAATTCAAACCCAGGCATTGCGACCCCAGAGTCATTTGATTTTAGAGTCTTGAACTTTAGAGTTTTGATGTGTGTGTGGGTGGGGTAAAGTTTTGAGTCTTACTCAGAATGAACCCCCAGTACAGAAAATATGGAGGGAAGACAGACCAAAAGCATTCTCTTGGTCCAGAAAAGTGATGCTTTGAGAATTACTGTCATAGTGATCAAGTATGTGAACCTTGCTAAGCTAGGTTGATTAAGGATGAACATGAAGTTTAACTAAGAAAGGGAAACATTTGCAAGTATGTTAGCACTACCTAGACAAATATTAACCTAGATGCCATTAAGGACTTTCAAGGATGGGGTGAGAGAGCCATGCAGCATGTATAAGGTTTATGTTCATCCCTTCCTATAACCTGATACATTCCCTAGAAATAACTGCTAATATTTGATGTAAGTTTGGGATGAAACCAAGTGTGAAAATAAAGTAACACCAATCATATGTAGTTTCTCAGTTAAATAATTTGCTGGTTTTAATTTTTCTTGCTAAGATATTATAAAGATTTGCAAAATCTTATACCAGATAGGAAGCAAACAAACAAACAGACTACTAAAAACAAACTAAACCAAACCAAAAATTCTGGAGTTGATTTGTTATCCTGGTCTTGTTTCTGATTGTATCTGTGAATTATTTACAGAGCTGAGATCATATTGAACATACTGTTTTAAACTTCATTTTTTTCTAAAGCATATTACATGCAAGGTTCCATCGAATTTATGAATTTACTTTTTTTCTCATTTTATTGGCTTTTATAAAGTTGTGTTTTTGTTTAACAAAATAGGGAAAGATCACACTTCATTTATGAATCCCCTGGTGCTGGGCATTTAAGTTGCTTTTGGCCTTTATTTTAAACAACTTACTCATAAATGAACTGTTGTATGAATGCTTGTAGATAAAATGTGCATTGCGTTATCTTTTTTTCCGTATTTGAACATTCCTAATGCCATTAGCCAAGTCAGAGATTTGAAATAAAAACATTTCAATGCTTTGCCATAGCTAGGTTTGAAGGATGACAGGTCTTTTTAAATTGCTAAAATTGGCCCAGCTTACTAATACATATCCAAAAATGTTAGCATGTGTCTTAACACTCATTAAAGATGTCAAAACATTAATTTCATTATTGTTTAACTGCAGTGAATACTGGATAGTTTTTCAAAAAACCCTATTTTAAACACACACATACCCCATTTTATTTATTTGTATGTAAGTATATGGGGTGGGACATGTAGCCCATGGTGAATGTGTGGACATCAGAGTACAACTTTCAGGAGTTCTTTTTTTTTTCCTTCCACCAGGTGTGTCCCAGGGATTGAACTCAGCACCTTTGCCCACTGAATCATCCTACCTGCACAAAAGAGTCTAGACCCATAAAGTCTCACCAACATGACTGCTCAAACATGAGCTGAACAAGGATGACACCACTGGTTATAACAAAGTGAAGGGGGAAAAGCCCACCGGGTCTTAACATTATACAAAGAACTATAGTCAACTGAGGAAAGCTGGAAGTGAGAGAGGCGGTCTTCCTCATGGGAAAGCATACCAACCAGTCGTCCAGTCCCAATGGTCAGCCCTGAAAACATATATACAAGTAGCATTAGATGGACTGAACAGGTTATATTTAGGAATATACATGCATTTAGGAATATAAATGCATATACATATACATTTATTCATGTAATAATAATCAGTGAAAATAAGACACTATGAATTTACAGGAGAGCAGGGAGGGGTATATGAAATGGTTTGGAAGGAGGAAATGAAAGGAAAACATAAGTATATTATAGTCTCAAAAATAAAATAAACAAATAAAATAATGATGAATAGAAAAACAAGATAACTAGATGTATCTTTCCACTAGGCCAAAACAAAACCAAAAACTGTGCACAGTGCATGGACTGAAAGTTTTCATTTAAGGAAGTACGGCTTGATGCAAGCAGACCTCTTTATTACTACACCATGCAGTAAGTAGTAAGCTGTATTACATTATTTTTCAAAGGATCTGCAAAACTATAAAGAGAACTCATCTTGTAGTGTGGTGGCTTATATCTAAAGTCCTAAAGGCACTTGTAGATGCCGAGCAGTTCAGTTTGAAGAAGAAATGTTTATGATCTTTCCTGCTAACTCAGCATGAAAAGAAATTATAGCATTGGTCCTTTACCATAACACTACTCATTCTAAGCAAATACTTGTTTCAAAGTTTAAAAAAAAAATCAGAGATACTCTTGCATCCTAAACAGGAGTGAAATGTGTGAGGTTGGGTTTTCTATTGAGAGGAAAGAAATCCAGTTGGAGAGGTCAAGGAAACTCTCTCTTTTTTTTTTTTTGTTTTTTCGTTTCGTCATCTGTGTTCTTTTTTAAATTTATTTATTTGTTGCTTCAGGTTACATCTCCATCATATTGTCCTCTTTCCCCCCTTCCCAGACCCTCCCTCCCACCCTCTACCCCCTAACCCTTTCATCCCACTCCTCTGGAGTGGAGTGTTCCTACATAACATATGAGGGCCAAAAGCCTCCTCATACACTGGGGCCTACAAGGCAGTACCACCAGTGAAAAGTGTCTCATTGCCAGGGAGAGAAAACTAAAAAAAAAAAAAACACACACACACACAAACAAACAAAACAAACAAAAAGTCTATGTCCATGTTCCCTTTGGTGCATTGGTTGTAGTATAGATATCCTGTACTATATAGCTAAAATCTGACTATAAGTGAATAGATGCCATGTGCATCCTTCTGAGTCTGGGCCAAGAGGCACTTGAAGAAATGCTCAACATCCTTAATCATCAGAGAAATGCAACTCAAGACAACTCTGAGATTCCATCTCACACCTGTCAGAATGGCTAAGATCAAAAGCTCAAATGACAGCACATGCTGGCGAGGGTGTGGAGAAAGGGGAATCCTCCTCCATTGCTGATGGGAGTACAGGCTTGTGCAACCACTGTGGAGGTCAGTATGGCGATATCTTAGAAAACTTGGAATAGCTTTGCCTCAGGACCCAGCCATACCACTTCTGGGTATACATCCAAATGACCCCTCACCGAATCACAAGGAAGTTTCCTCATCTATGTTCATAGCAGCTTTATTTGTAATAGATAGAAACTGGAAACAACCCAGATGTCCCTCAACTGAAGACTGAATTAAAAAACTGTGGTACATCTACACAATGGAATACTACTCAGCCATCAGAAACAAGGAAATCATGCAATTTGCAGCCAAATGGATGGAACTAGAGAAGCTCATCCTGAGTGAGGAAACTCTCTTCTTCAGCACACCTACTGAACAAAAGCTATCTCTCTGACCTCTGGGGCTTCCTGTTTGTAGAATGTGGTTCAAACTTCAGGTTACTAATTGCTTCTTTTCATGCTCTTTTGTCATTTTAAAGACTTTGTCAAAAGCTTCCAGAAGGTCTGGCTGGGCTACAAACTATTTGAGACACACAATGAGGAGCATGCCTGTTTATCAAGAGAAGTAAACACAAAAACCCTACTTATGAGCCAGATTTCACATGCATAGATCTGTCCTTTAATCCCATATTGATAGGAGGAAGAAAGTCCAAAGAAGCTCCTGCCAGGTCTCACAGCCAGGAAGTAGCAAGGCCAGGTTGATCTACTTTGGAGCTCATGTCCACACAGTAGCATTCATGGATGTGTCCCCTACTGCAATATGCTGTGGCTCTATCCTCCTCTGCAGTTTGTTTTTGGGTGGAGTTCTTCTTGAATGTAGCTTGATGTGGGGAAGTTTTCATTGTCTCCCATTGTGGAAGTCTAAGAGACCACAGTATCTCCCCTAGAGAGATGGAGACAGAACTCAGCAGGGAACTCCAGAATGCTGGGTCTCAAAAATGACTCAGGCAAAGTGTGTGACATCACCACCGTAGGTGTGACTTGAAGATCAGATGTTTTGTGCGTTAAGTTTTCTGCATGGAGTTTCCTCTCCAAAAGCCTGGAGTCCCTTCATTTTGGTCCCTTTTCTAGCTTGATCCCCTTGATTCTTGCTGCTTCTGTGAACCTGCCCTTCCTCCTTCCTACTTATAAATTCTTCTTCTTCTTCTTCTTCTTCTTCTTCTTCTTCTTCTTCTTCTT
>CAJQZJ010032130.1:8173867-8235148 GCA_907164525.1 Lophiomys imhausi
CCTTCCTTCCTTCCTTCCTTCCTTCCTTCCTTCCTTCCTTCCTTCCTTCCTTCCTTCCTTCCCTCTTCCCCCTCCCTCCTTCCTTCCTTCTTTCTGCTAATTCAGAAAATCTTAGCAAAACACTAACTAGACAGAATAAACATTCTTTCTTAAAGGTTTATCTGTCTGGGTATTTTACCTACATTTAACTTGTATACAAGTTCACCACATACATGTAGTACCCACAGAGACCAGAAAAGAGTGTGAGTCCGTTGGAGCTGGAGTTACTGACAGTTGTGAATTGCTGTATGAGTGCTAGGAATCAAACCCCAGTCCTCTGGAAGAGCAGTTAATGCTTTTAATTGTGGAGCCACTTCTCCAGCACCCAAATAAATAATTTTATTAGCTTAACAATTCGATTGCTGCTCAAAAAAGAAAAAATCTTAATTAAGGTGATGTATGCAATATGCAATAAAAACTCATGTGTAAAGTTTTTCCAAAGGGAAAACATGTACTAAAAGCATAGAACTGAAATTCTGCTAAAGTTATGACATTGAAAGCTGTTGTTCCATATATATCCTGACTTCTACCTAAGGTATAATTATAATTCTGTAAATAATATGAGTAAATAAGCTCAGATTTATCTCATTTAATCCTCATTCTCTCTCCTTTTTATCCTAAAAATATTTATTGAGACCCTGGTGTCTATTACACGTTCTAAAGATAAACATGAAGTAAATAGGTAGTCCCATGAATTGAAGAACTCACAATCTAGTACAAAATATAACTAAAATTCAACATGTTTGATGAAAAGTGAGTAAATACTATGGCCTAGTTGGAAAGACTACAACATAATCAGTTTTTTAGTTTTGATATTGCTCTACAACTATGCAAGGTGTTAGCACTGTCAAAGGTTGGGAGAAGGATATCTAAGACTATTTCTTGCAACTTTCTGTGCAATTATAATAGTTTGAAAATAATAAGGTTTCAATGTCTGTGAGATAGCCCAGTGGTTAAAGCATTTGCAATGCAAGCCTGATGGCCCTAGTTTGAGCCCCTAAATCCACATAAAGGTGGAAAGGAGAAGAAAAACAACTCCACACAGTTAATGTTCGATACTTTAAAGCCTTGGCAAACACACTCACACACACACACACACACACACACACACACACACACACACACACACCACCCCCCACCCCCTCCGCACACTAAATGAGAGTTAAAAAATAACTATAATAATAATCTTCAAAAGAATCCAGTAAGGTAGAATAAGGCATTTTTTTAAAATAGAAAACTGAATGAGGAGTTGCAATGCTCTGTTAGGGAACAGAAGGCATTCTGATTCTTAAGAAGCAGCCAGGAAAATAGTTTCCTGTGTCCTATGCAACACACATTTCTGCATTCTTGATGGCATCAAATAGCACAAATCTATTCCCTCACAGTTCTTCATGCAAAAATTGAGAACTACTGGACTGAGTTGTCAGCAGGATGGTTCTTTTTGGAGTTTCCAAGAGAGAAATGGGGCCCTTGCCATTTCAGGGTCTTGAGGGTTCTCTGCATTCTTCGCCTTGTGATCCCTTCCTACAATAACTCTGATTAGCCACATTCTCCAAGGACCACATTTTGTCATTCCTCTTTTGTAGCAAATCTTCACATAATTGCACTTAGGGACCCCTTTGATCATTCATCCATGACTATTTCTCCATTACTATATCCTTTACTAATTCATGGCTTCAATGCACAGGTTCCTACTATTGCTGTGGGATCCCTATTTAGCCTTCCACATCTGGTGAGCGCTACAAAAGTCTTTGTGGTTTCCACTTGTGAAGGGCAATTTGTGCAGGTGAGGGACATGAAGAGCATGTCTTGCCCCAGGACAAAGGAAAGGGAAGGAGTAGACATATGACTGATGAGGCAGGAGGTGTGCTAATATATCACCAGGGCTTCCATAACAAACTCTCATGGATGATTATCTTAAACAGAAGACATGCATTTCCCATCCTTCCAGAGGCCAGAGTTTCAAGACAAAGATGTTAGTGAGGTGAGTTTGATCTCACTAACAAAGATGTTAGTGAGTTAGGTCTCTGTCTTTGACCACCTTCTCTCTGTGTCCCCAAATAGCCACTTCTCTGTGTGTACCAACCATCAGTGTCTCTTCTTTATCTTGTAAGCACCGAGACATCCCTATGATCTAGTTTAACCAAGATTCACGTTTTAAAAGGCCCCGTCTTAAAGCCCAGATATCAGAGGTTAGAACTTCCGTGCAATTTTGTGTAGAAGGATGGGGACACAGAGTGTTACTTAATAATTGAGATCATTTTAAAAAGGGCTTTGGGTGTGATAATGATCATGATTTTGAAAAACGTAGTGGACTATAAAGGCTTTTAAGGGCTGAAATGACAAAATCAGATAGTTTGTCCAGTAACATTGACCTAGGAAGAAGGAAGTAGAAGCTTGATATCCTGTCTATGCAGGACACAGCGTGGGAGGAATGGTTGTTGGCCAAATGCTAGAACAAATGTAGTATGCTACCCTTGCTCAGGATGTGGCCTAATCCACAAACTTGTGGAGTGTACACACATGTCACAGTATTCATTTGATGATCATATGACAGGTTGTTGGAGTCAGTTCTCCCCTGCCATGTAGATTCTGAAGATCCATATCAGGTTATCAGATTTGGCACCAAGCACCCTTCACCCACTGGGCCATCTTGCTGACCCAACAATATTTTTCTGTCACCAAGTTGAACCAAGTTGAAAAATAAATGCCTGGGTATCAGGAATAAAACAGGAAACCAGGGTCTGGTCAGTAAGAAAGGTCCAGCACTTAAATATAAGGCCAGATGAGGGCCTAAGGTCTTGGGGAGGTATTGAAGAGCTACATGAGAGGAAGGGAGGTAGAACCACACTCAAGAGTTGAAGGGCCAACTTGTAAAAGGGGAAAACTCTGACCCCTTATTCTGGAAACCCTAGGAAGCATGAAGAATGTGGATGGGGTGAGGTGGGGATACAATGACATATGAAAACATGAAGTACTGTCTGTACTTTCATTGTCTGAATTTATGGTGCTGGAGATGTAGTTCAATGGTAGAATGCCTCAATAGAATGTGAAAAAAACCCTGAATTTGATCCTCAGTATTGCTTTCCTCAAAAAAAAAAAAATCTAACTTTATTTATTTTCCCCCATCTAGTAAGGAAGCCCAAGTCAAATAGTAACTCAACATTTATTCCAGAACCTGAAATCCTTATAATAAGAAGACTAAAAAATATATATAAAATAAGAAAAAGAAATAAGAAAATTGGATTCCCACACATTTGAACATTAGCAGAGTATGAAGAAAATTTACTCTTAAAGAAAAAAATAAATGAAATGTTCCCTATTTCAAAGGAATGAAATGTTTCAGAGTTTAAAGAATCTAAGTGTAATGAAGGGTGATTTTCAAACACTACAGACCAAACTTTTTTTTTTTGCAAGATTTTAGAAAGGAAGCTGTAGCCAGGCAGTGGTGGTCCAAGCCTTTAATCTTAGTGCTCTGGAGGCCGAGGCAGGCAGATCTCTGTGAGTTCAAGGCCGGCATGGTCTACAGATTGAGTTCCAGGATAGCCAGGACTACACAGGGAAACCCTGTCTTGAAAAACAAACAAACAACAACAACAAAGGAAGATATAGAACTCATATAAGTGTTCAGGATACTGTGTGTGTATCTGTGTGTCTGTGTGTGTGGTTTGCTTATGTAAGGGTGGGTGTTCACATATATGTGTGTGTATGTGCATATATGCATGCATATAAGAGACATGATGCTCTTTTCCACAGCCTGATGGCAATTTATGCTACGTAAACTTAGAAGTCAGAAGAGGACATATGTGTCTTGTGTAGAACTGGGGAGTTCAGTACCACAGCAAGGGTTTCAGCTGGAGTGTAGACAGGGGTGACTATGGGCTCTGGAGCTGCTCTGTTGCTATTTCTAGACATTTGTCCCTTCCTTCATCCTCAAAATTCCTGTCAATTTTAAATCAGATGGCATGAGACTACACAATCTGTTCCCTCCCCATCACAGTCGCCTATCCCCTACTCACCTCCCAATCTCTGAGGATTTTAGCACCCCCTTATTGTCTCTTTTTCTCTCTCCTGTCACTTCCACTATTATCCCTGGGACCTTCAATATTAATGTCCTGCCTTACCGCCTCCTACAAATTTTTGTAAATTTTCATAACATGTTTATCTACTGTGTTATGTGTAGGAGTGCACATGTGCCGCAGCACAAGCATGACAATTAAAGGACAACCTGTGAGAGTTAGTTCTTTCTTTCACCACATGAGTGCCAGGGATCGAAATCAGTTCACCAGGGTTGGCCTCAGGCACCTTTAACTACTGAGCTATCTTGCTGGCAGTAAACTTTTAATCTATAGCCTTCCTTCCTCTATGCTAGGGTCTGACCCAGGGCTTGAAGTTATGAATCTTACCCCTTCCAAAGGTTTTAATGTCAAAAGCCCCTCAAAACATCAGACTCTTAATACGAGTACTTACTTAAATTATCCAGTTCACTGTCCCAAACCCACTTCATTCCAGCTGATTTATTTCACTACCACTCATCAATCTTTGTCCTCATTTTCCTTTTTATCCAATCTAGGTCAACAGTGGCTGACTATGAAAACTCAGTCTATCTATGTGCTTATGTGTGTATGTATGTATGTATGTATGTATGTATGTATGTATGTATGTATGTGTATATGTATGTATGTATGATGTGTGTGTATGGATGTATGGAAGTACATACTTTTGTATCCCTTCATCCACTCACCCAACCATCCACCATCCTCTCACTCATCATCTATCCAGCCAGCCAGCCATCTTCATACTCTTTTTGCCTTTTCTTTTCCTTCTCTAATTCTCCTCTTGAAACTCAGACAAAATCTGAGCATTCAAATAGAGCTGTAGGCAAAACAAAAGTCAATAAAACAAAAGTATGAAACTATAAAATATATAGTTTCTCTTTAAATTTATGTCCCAGATGACAAGAAAACCTACCACACAGCCTGGAAATCCTACCACATTTCATTACTCAAGTTGCTTTTCTTTTTGCTAAGATCATGATTCCAACTCCTCCTTCCCTTACACTTTCAACAAATCAGGAACAACAAGCAAAAGAGAAAATTTAAGTTCAAATCCCAGTCTTGCTGATCAGCACCTCCATGAGCCATTGACCAAGTTGCTTATTTTTTTCTGAAGCTTTTCCTTGTCTAGACCAGGAGGAAGATAAAAACAACAGTGTCTGGTTAGGGACAGCCCAGATTATGCCCTATTAATAGAATGTTAGCATAACAGAGAGAAACAAGTAACTGCCACACCAACACCACGACTTCCAACCTACCTGAAGGTGTTCCCAAGGTCCCATCTCCCCTTCTGGTGCTTGTACCTGCTCAACCTGCTGCTCACACATCTGTGTCTACCTCTGCCTCTCATACCTGCACAGCAACAAGTCTCTTCTCTATAAGGCTAGCCCCTCTAGGCCATTCAAGGACTTTTTTCTTGTAATTATCTGCTGTCTATAAAATCTCTTTTGTATGTTCTGCTCACTAGATCATTGTAACAGACAAACATCCTAGAATGTCTCTACTTTTAAAATCTTGCTCTGTTGGGTCCTGGTTCTCGTTCTCACTCCCCTGGCTGCTTATGTGGAGAAAGGGCTGTGTTTGCCTTTCTTTGCCTCACTCATTGGAACCCTGCTGCAGCATCTCTTACAAAGACTCATTCTTCTCAATACTCAGGTGACATGTCCATCTTCCTCCATGAGCCTGCTGAGAGTACTATCCTCCTAGGCTCCAAGACTTCATCTGATGTTTTAGTTTACTCAGGTTGTCTAAATAAATACCACAGACTGGGCAGCCACTCAGGCAGCAGAGATTTATTCTCTCACAGTAATGGGAGCTGAGGAGTCAAGATCATGTGCTGGCCAGTCCTTTTCCCATTGAAGACTTACTTCCCTGTGGCAGATGGCCACCTTCCACTGTGCCCCAACATATCCTTTTCTTCATGCCTGCCTGCCACCAAGAGAGGGTACACTCTCTTTTTCTCTTATTTGAAAACTACAGCTTCTGCAGTCAGATCCTTTCTTAGTCTTAATTGTACTTCCAAAGCCTTCCACTCTAATGTTCTTACTTTACTTCCACAAGAGGGGAAGCTTCAATATAGAATGCTCCTGGGAGGACAGAAGTTCAGTTCATATCTTGTGCTTTCTAGAACATCACACATTCCCACATGCTGTCAGAGCAGGACTTTTACTCTCCTACCATCTCTTCTAAGGGGCTTTTGTAGGTAACTCATCTCAAATAGCATTTGTTTTTTTTTTCCCTCCATTGTAATTTTTACTCTGTTCTTTATAAGTAAAGCTGATTTTAAAGCCTGAACTCTGGTGCAGATTGCTGTGGTGCAGATATCTAAGTAAAATTTCTGTTACTTAAAAACCTTCATGAGCCTCACAAGGAAAATTAATTCCTAGAGCCTTGATGTCCTCATCAATAACATGGAGATTTTTAGGGCCATCTCATGTAGACTGACCCCACCACTGCTGTTTGGAACAATTTAAGTATTCAGTAGAAAACTGGAAAGGATTCAGAGACAAACAAGAATTAAAGATGTAAACTCTGCTTGTTTAAATAGATTAGCCTTTCCTATTTTCCTTTCCTCTTCTGAAAAAATAAATTAGAACTCCAAGCATATGAACACGGTCAGCCTTTCTGAACTGCATGTGCCTAAAACTCTGTATGATGAACCAAACACCTTCCATATACATTTGTTCAAAGATTAAGAGGCTAAGCCAGTGGCTGCTTAGAAGAGTCTGAGGAAATGTGATCCGTAGTAGTAAACACTGCCAATAACTCAACAGAGGGAGACTTAAGTCATGCATCAATCATAAGAGCATTGGTGATTTGAGTGACAATAATAATCATAATTTATTGAGGCACCTTGCTAAGTGTGCTAATCTACACAGTGGCCCTATAAGGAAGCCTTTATCACCATTTTATATATGACAGGATGTTTCAGCAGCTCTGTGGGATAGACGTGAGGCTGGAAAGGATTGAGAGATAAGCAGGAATTAAGGGTGTAGAGTAAACTCTATTGTGATGGCAGCTTGTTTAAGTATATCAGTCTGCATGATGGAATCCAACTGGCAGAGACATAACCTGTCAAAGAGAACAGTTAAAGGGAATGGGGAAAATACAAAAAGAAAAACCAAATTTCTCAGCGTTGTTCCTTTTTCCTTGAGTCATTTTAAATGTTGCATTGGTGGCCTCCATGTAACTGATTCTTTTAAGCCACTATAATTAGAACATGGAGATGATATAAAAATCACCCCAGAGGAGATCTTCAGATGCTTTTAATTGAATTACCTGTAAATATTCAACTGGATTTTGGATTCCAGATAGACACAAGCTTCATCAGAAGCAAGTCTCCAGAACAGTTAAGAACATCAGACTTTCCTTAGTTGATCAGGGACAAGATAGAGGAAACCTCTGGAGCCCTATCAGTCTTCACTTTGGAAGCTGAAAGCAAGTAATTATGTGGCTCTTTCTTGGATCATTAAGACACAGATGCCTGAACAGAGAATTTGCCACCTTCTGCTTTCTTCTATTTTGATGATGTGCGTTAGATCCTCTGCATATCTGTCACTTTTCAGAACTAAGGAAGGCCGGTGAACAAAATAATCTATGTAGTCACCCTAAGGTGCACAGTGCTTAAAGCTATACCTTTTGTTCTAAACAAAAGGCAGCAATATTACTCATTTTTTGAGAGGCAGAAAATCACTATCAGATCACAATGAGCCCAGATCGTCATCGTGTGAAGAAAGGAAAGGCACTAGTACACAGCCACCCGTGTGAAGGAAAGACACTAGTACACAGTCACCATGACTATTCCAGTATCTCTGTTAGTCTTCACAATCTATGTCCCCTGCCCCCTCATCTCCTGGTTTCTGTTTTTCATCGGCTCTTTTCAACAGTTAATTTTCTTATTCTTTAGTCCTGGCTGTTTGGTTGTTGATAAAGATGCATGCTAGGGATTAGCAGGGGCCAAGGAGTAGATAGAAAACCTGGTTTGTTCCTTTCTCACTAGGAATATTGGAGAATTAAGGCAATCACTGGTCTATTTTATCCGAATTACTGCTCTAAACTTACAGCATTGACATTGCTACCATGACCTTTCCTGTTCAGTCCTGTGAGAACACACAAACCTCCACCCTGTGATTTTTAAGTACTCACTGCCCCATGGCCACCCCAGGTCGGTTTGTTCTGAAGCACTGCACTGTGCATCTCTGCTCCAGGTGGCAAAGGGTTAACAGTCCCCAGCGCCTACTGAGTTGTAAAAGGAACTGCTGAAGCTGATGAAGCTGATCAATGACCACTGTTAAGACCTGGAAACCAATTATAAACCTGAAATTTGTGATGAACAAAGCCTCGAAACACTAGGATGAAAACTACTGAATTAGTCCAGTTCATTAAAATCATTAATAGTCATGAAATGAAAACCACCAGAGTCCAAAAAGGCTTAATGCTCTATCCATATTAATTAGATGGGAGCGAAGCTGAGCTGAAAAGCAGCACATGCTTTGTAGAATTAGCAATTGGTCTCCACAGACTACACAGATCTCTATTAAAATTCAGTTTAATTAAAATTGATCACGTTAAGAAACTGATGTGGTTAATTAACTGAATTCCTGGACCTCTCTTCATTCTTTTCACAGACGCCTTATACACCCCAGTTTGTGGGTGACACTGTGTTGCACAGAGCAAATCCAGTTGCAAAGGTTAACTCTCTGTGTTCCTGGAGCTGATACAACCAAAAAGGAGGGGGAAAGAAGGGCGAGGTGAAACCAAACTTCTCTGAGAAGCAAAGCCAGGCTAACCTTGGGTAGATCTGTGGCCTGATTCCTAGCATCTCAATCCAGGGGGGCCTGTTGGTGGTAAAAAGATTTGGACTTCCAAGCTGCCACCTGGGAAAGGGGGGGTTGTTTCTTTCAGGCTGTCCCTTGGAAGGAGCTGAGGAATATTGCTGAAAACTAAAAGTCGCTCTGCTGCCAACTCAGGGCAGTGCAAGGCTGAAGTGTGGATGATTAGAGGCCCACCAGCCATGCTTTAGAATCGTTGCTTCATATTCTATTTGGCTGTGAAGTCCTTTTGTGTTTTGTCCATTGGCACCATGAAGAAAATGATATTTTTAGATTTTCAGGGGAGGGGGTAAGGGAAGGAAGAGAAGTTTAAAATAATGACAGTAGTTTCTCTGCCTTGAACTTGTGTGATTGTTCCTGGCCAAGTCTGCATCTCCCCGCTCCCAAGTCCATCAAGCATTTTGCTGTTAAGTCATCCTTCTGAAGAACACTGTTTACCACATCACCCATATATTCAAAGCTCTCCACTGACTCTGGTCCAGCCAGCTGTTCAAGGACTGCATTCTGTAGGCTGGGACTCAGGGCTCTTCATCATCTGGGGCCACACTTTCTTTTGCTTCTTTGCTTCCCAGTTTTCTTTGTTCAGCCAAAATGGTTCATTTACTAGCACCCCTTTTCTCTTAGAAGTCCATATGTTCAACCTCCCCTCTTTTTAAAAATATCTGTAATCCAGTAAAATTTTCTCTCTTGTGATAACCCTCTGTTGTACTATCTCAATTGTCTTCTGATGTCTACTCTCTAGAGTCTACAATAATGACTCCTGTGCCTGTCAGAGACTAAAGATTTTCCATTTCAGGAAGGCAGAGGTCATATCTAGTTTCTCACTGAATCCAAATGAGCTCTAAACATAATATGCACTCACGCAATGTTTGATAAGAATAGAGATAATGCTAATATTTTGATAATTTCTTGCCAATTAATATTTTTTCCAGAGAAGAAGTTTGAGCTTTATCTTCTATTGAACTTTCAGAAGTATTTGACATAACCATAATAATAACAGTATTAATGGTGTTAGATGGAAGTTGTTAAACCCAGGTCAAGTATCGTATGATAGATTTAACCTTCTAAGGAACTCGCCCCTTTCCTTCTGCTCATCTCCAGGGAGTTCTTCATCCTGTTTCTCAGCATTTATCTTGATTCTTTGTATTCACAATCCTGTCTTCTAACTCAATTCTAATTCTTGTATACCTTTGCTTCCAAATTAAGCATTGTGGGATTTTGCCTTTTGTGCTGGCAGTTTTATGGCAGCTAGACATAAGTTAGAGTCATTTTGGAAGAGGGAACCTCAACTGAGAAAACACCCCACTAGATTGGCCTGTGACCAACCCTGAAGTGTGTTTTCTTAGTTGATGACTGAGGGCAGTTGATGACATAGTGGGAGGACTATGGGTAATACCATTCCTGGGCAGGTGGTCCTGGATGTTGTAAGAAAGCAAACTGAGCAAGCCATGAGAAGCAAGTCAGTAAGCAGCACTCCTCCATGGCCTCTGTGTTGCTCCAGGTTCCTACCTTGAGTTTCTGGCTGACATCCCTGCATGATGGACTAAAGCTGTAAAATGCATTAATCCTTTCTTTTCCAAGTTGCTTTTGGTCATGGTGTTTTATCCTAGCAATAGAAATCTTAACTAAGACAGGTTTATTCTTTTTCTTTTTAGATCTTTTCAAAGATGCAGCTCTTGAACACACATATTCTTTTTCTCTTTATGTCCTTAGCTTTAGCTTTGTGTGTGTATGTTTATGTGCACATGTGTAGTTGTATACATGTGCATCCATGTCAAAATCATAAGACAACCTCAGTTGCAGTTTCCCCATTCAACTTTTTTCACCTTCGTGTGTGTGTGTGTGTGTGTGTGTGTGTGTGTGTGTGTGTGTGTGTGTCTGTGTCTTATTGGCTTGGAACTCATCCAGGTGACTAGGTTAGCTGGCAGTGAGCTCCCAAGATCCATAGGTCTCAGGTCCCTCAATACTGGGAATATAGATGCACAGTACTATACCAGCTGTTTAAGGCAGGATCTGGGAACTGCACTCAGGTCCTCCTGATCACAAGTCAAGAACTTTACCTACTGAGTCATCACCCAGCTGTTGTCAACTTTAGCATCTATCTTTACCAATTTTCATAGATTTTGTTGTTAATTTCCTCTTATTCCTTAAAGATTTAGTAAATTTACAAATTATTAACGTTTATTCAATGCTTCACCTCCTTTATCTTTTTAATTCTTTCCCTTTTAATGATAAAGACATTGAAGACCATAGATTTTTTTTTTTCCTGAACACAACTTTCAGCATGGTCATTCCAATTTTGATGGAGTATTTTCCTTTTTACTCCATTGTAGACCATTTATAGGTTCATATTTGATTTGTTTATTGATGCAGATCCTTTATATGTTATCACATGAGTCCATTTTTTAAAACTATCAATTCTTAACTTTATCATATTGTCATTTCACAGGCCTTAGATAGTTTTTTGATCAAATGGATTAATTTTATAATATAATCTGTACACATCTACATAATGTATTTTTGTATATCAAAGCTACAGAGTTGTATTATCCAGTTGCTTTACATATGCTCTCATACAGGTTTCTGTTGGGATTCTGAGACAGCTACATTAAAGAATGCACTATTCAGTCGAACTTACATTACTTTGCATTTCTATCAGTCTTGGATTTTTATTTAGCTGCTACATGTTTTGATACATAAATGTTTATAACAGTTACACCATCTTCTTAGAATTTTTAAAAATTTTTTTTTCTTCAAGTTACATCTCAGTCACAATCCCTTCCCTACTCCCCCCTCCTGTCCCACCCTTCCACCTTCTTCCCCCCAACAGCTCCCCCTTTCAGTCCAACAAATGGTTCCTTCTCTTATAACAGTAAATACAATACAAAACAACAGAAATAAATATGCCACATTTATGAGAGTTAAATGGCTGAGCATACATTCCCAATGTCCAGTCCATACATATTTGGCCCCTGACTTTAACATTCTACTATCTAACCATCTCCATGAGTTTAAAGTTCTATATCTGACTCAGCTTTTTATTCTAAACTAATTACCTGATTATAACATTGTCATCTTTTGTTTGTATTCCTCTTTTTCCTATTGCTTTACCTATTCATTTATTTTAAAACTTTTTATTGTGTGTTTTTTAGCACATTTCCCCAAATATATTTGAAAATAGTTCTTTCTAAAGCATTCTATTAGCATATATAACTGAAACAATGTTTGAGGCTCTATTATATTATTTCATGTATGGATATAACATAGTTTAGTCATACTAACCCTTCTATTACCATTTATCATCCTCCTTCCCCCTTTTCTATTCCTCTTCTATATTCCTAATGTTTTTCCCACTTAATTTCCTCTATCTCTATCCCTGACTGACTCTGTGCTTACCTCTATCTCTGTCTCTAGGTCTATCCCTATCTCTGATTCCATCTCTATTTCCATCCACCTCAATCACCTCTATCTCTATCTTTTCACCTATTCCTATCTTTAGCTCTACCTTGGACTCTGTCTCTATCTCCCTCTATCATTTCTATCTCTGATTTTCATCCATTCACCATTCACATACTACTATTGGGAATGGTGCCGCAGTAAGCAGAGGTATGCATATATCTCAGTAACCTTTACCCTGATTTTCTTGGTATATACCTAGAAGAGTTATGGTTAGGTCATATAGTTTTATTTTTAATTTGGGGGGAATCTCAAAGGAATGATTTCTATATTGGCTGAATGAATTGGCATTCCAACCATCAGTCAACAAATGTTTCTTGTCTGTCCTCCTTTCTTACCAGCATCTGTTGTTGTTTGTTTTCTTGATGATAGCCCTTCTGACTTGAGTAAGATCAAATCTCAATGTAGCTTTGATTTGCATTTCCCTAATGGCTAAAGATGATGAATAACTATGAATTTATTGGCCTCATTACATTATAGTTAAAACATTGAGAAAACAGAAAAAAGTATGCTGAAAGTTGTTAGAGGGAAAGGTCAAGTCATATACAAAAACATAGTAATCAGAACAATAGCAGATTTCCTAAAAGACCATAAGAACATAAACTGATATACTTCAAGGCCTGAAAGAAATTTTTGTATCCAGAAAAGCCCCTCTACTACCAAAGGAAAAATTAAAATCTTCCATAATAAATACAAACTAAAATAATCCCTGACCATTAATTTACCACTATAGACACTTTGGAATTCTATGTGCCAAAGAGAAAAGCAAACACATTCATGAGAATACAGGAAAGAATAAATCTCAGTAGAACCATAAGTAACCAAGTGAAGATTAAGGACATATAGAATGTTATCAAACAACATACTACAGGAATCTGTGCATACTTTTAAATAAATACTGAGGGCTTATGATCTCCATTTTTTTTTTGTAAAAAGAAATAGACTAGAGGACTGGATTAAGTAGTGGTACCCAACTCTTCATTGTTTACATGGAATGTCTCTTAGTGGCAAACACAGCCTTAGCATGAAAGGGTGGGAAAAGATTCTCCCAACAAATGGAGCTTGAAAGAAAGCTAGAGTTGCTCTACTTACATCTGATGATGTAGACTTCAATCAAAATTAGTAAAAAGATGCAAAGAAGGTTATCTCATATCAGCATCAACATACCCAATTTCATGAAAAAACACTATCTGACGATAAAGGCACAGATTGAGCCCAGTATAGTAATAGTTAATGATGTATTAACATTTCTGTTTTTCTTTTTTTTCTTTTTCTGTGTGTGTATGAAAGAGGTTTGTGGGCTGGAGCAATAGCTCAGCTATAAAGGTCCTGGGTGCTCTTCCAGAGAACTCAAGTTTGATTCCAAGAACCATATGTGGTTCCCAACTGTTTGCAACCCCAGCCCCAGGAGATCTGACACCCTCTCTGGCCTCTATAGACAGCAGGCATACACAATACACAGACACATACCCATATACATAAGGTTAAAAAAAGAAAAAAATCCTCAAAATGTATATCACACCTTATTAAAATTTATTTCAGATAATTTACAAAAATAGATGGACTTCAACAATATGAAGTAAGTAGATGGGGAAAAAGTAGATAAAAAGTTTTTTTTTTCAGCTCCAAAATACAGTTTATGACACACATTTTCTACCAAGCCTTGGTTATTTATTCTCATTGTATTTTTGCTAACTTAATCAGGAAAAAAAACCTTCCAACCCCTATTTCTCAACTCCCATGCATTAATTTAGAAGGGAAACTAACTGTATTTTCACTGCTTCAGTGATTAGCACTTCTTTCTTGAGATTTCTAACTGAAAGTATACCTTTTTCTGTGTAATGAAGTCTTCCCTTCTCAAACTTTGCTGGTGAAGATCTGTTTTCTCTTCTTTCCATCTTTGTTACCTTAGACCAGATTTTGCTATGAGTGGCATTTTTAATTTGAATTCATTACTAAGTCTTCCCTTGAATATATCTCTGCATTTCAAGAATCCTTGAGTAGCTAATGTACTGATACTCTCAGACAATGTTTAGGTATGTGCTTGGCAAAGCTTTTCGTTTCTTTTTCTTCTTCATTTTCTCCTATCTTGAGTTCTCTATTGTGACATGTTTTATTTTTTGAGAGTCCCTCCTTCCAATGGAGCATATGAGCACTTAAATTCACTGAACTCTCTCATTCACATAAATATCTTTCTAAATTCCTGGTAGCTGAACAACTGTAAATCCTTCAGTCTCAAGTCAGTAAATGGTATACCAGTTCCAGAAGGAGTGTTTTGCTTTGTAAAAAAAATCAGCTGTCATTTTCTTTCAAATAACTATTGGAACTCAATGAGATTTATTGCTTTTAGGACTCATATTGTCTTTTTCCATGTGGGATTTAATCCTTCCAAATTGCTGTTTTTTTCTAAAGATATATTTGTTTTATTTTATATGCATGAGTGTGTGCTCGTATGTATGTATGTATGTGTATTTGAGTTAAATACAGACAGCTGTGAGCTGCCACATGGGTGCTGGGAACCAAATTCAGGACCTCCGAAAGAGCAGCAAATGCTTTTAATCACCAAGGCCTCTCTCCAGCTCCTGTTTCTAGATTTTCTATTATTCATAGTTAGTCACTTTTGAAGTCTTCTACCTTTTCCCTCATGGTTCCCATTACTTTGTATTTCTGTAATGCTTTAAAATACACACTCTAAGCTTAGGTACTAATTCCCTTGTGCTATTTATAAATTAAAACTTAGCTCAAAAATAGAATCTTTTGAATATTTTTCTTGTTCTTATCACACATGTCCAAAATTGCCTCCTCAATTTGCTTTTGAACCACTTTTCTGGATGTTGCGTGCTCATCCTTCTCTTTCTCAATGCTTGGTACTCTTAACAGGAACAGCCATTACCCTTTGCTTACCCTGAAGCTCAGACTGAGTACATGCGCACATTCTATACACAAATAGCATCTCTATCTGTGTGGCTAGTCCTATAGCAGATGGCAGGGAACAGATGTTCTCAAGGAAAGAAGAGAGGGAATCTCCTCCAGTATGCTCTTGAGATCAGACATATGCTTCCTCTTGGAATGCCACAGATCTACAACACCTATCTCTCTCAGATTTTGATTCAAAATTCTACATAATTACAGGTTCCCAGTAAGCCCCAAAGAAAACTATGAGCCTAAATTCCTCTACTGGACTCTATGGACCCCAAATTATGTTCTTATTCCATAAGCCCTACTGCCTGTCAGACCCAGGGGAGGAAGCTATTGAGATTGAAGGACAGCACACACAAATCTAGAGGGATTTTCCTAACATTCCCATAAATATAACTTAAATGTCCTAAAACATGAAAGGTAACACTCATGCAGAAATGTACATACATCATAAATAACAGTATAATAAATGACCATCAAAAAAAACCCTCATGTACAGCCCACCAAATAATACTGGTAACATCCCAGAAGACTCATGCATCTTCCTCTTTAACAGAATGCCTTCCCTGCCCTGCTAGCAGTAAAAATCACTAATTTTTATAGTAATATTTCTCTTGTCTGTCTACAAATAGTCTTATGCCTTCATGTGTCTTTCTGATTTGCTTATTTTGAATCTTGTATAAATGCAATTGTGCTGCAGACATTCTCCTGTGTTCCACTCCTTTTGTGCTTGTAAATTTTATTTCTTTATCCGTAGCATCCTCTCCCCTTTTTTATCTGCCATAGAGTATTATGTTGAATGGACATACCACATCCTACTGTTCATTCCTTCATCAATTGACATTATGTGTTGTTTTTACTTCATTGTTATGTCAAATTCTGCTGGTGTAAGCATTCCCTGTGCCTATTCTGATTCATACGTACATACATGGTTTTGTGACATAGAACTAAGGTGGTGTGGAGGCTCAGACGAGGCCTCAGGACTTTGACTTCATTAGACAATGTTATTTCTAAAGAGATGTTTCCAATTTACAATGCCCAGAAATTATCAGCAATTTATGAAAGTTGCCATTGATCTATATCCATGATCCATTGGGTGGATATGTAGTAGTATCTCATTTTGGTTTTAATTTGTATTTGTCTGATCAGAAATTAAACATCATTGTTCTCATAAGAACAAACAAACACAAAGGAGTCATCTAAAAAAGCAGAGAGTGAAAGTAGCATAGCTGGATTAAAAGTGTCGGATGAAATCATCTTCCAAACACCCTGAAAGAAGTGCTATCACCCCATTTTACAGATGGAAAGTTGAGGCTTAGGGAAAAGCTACTCAATAGAAAGCCAGATCTCAGGAGTCTCCTCAGCACTAAATACTTATGCCTTTACACACTTAGCAGAACAGCCCTGTGGATGGCAGTCTAAGAAATGGAGTTTGTAATGTTGGAGAGTTGGGGCAGAAGCTATAGCCCTTGTCAAGGAATTTCACAGTGAGTCAAACATGTGTGGCTTCAGAGGTTCATTAGCTGAGGGTTAAGAAGAGCAAACTGTCAGAGAAATCAAGGCCTGGTCTGAGAGATTTGTGTGTTGTGGTTTCTAGGTAGGTATGGGGGAGGTTGCCTTTAATTTTAAGACTATTTAATTTTAACATATCTTAAAATTACTCTTATTTTTTCATATCAACAACAAGTACATTTTACCACCAGGTTTTTGCAAAATTCACAAATCTTCAAAGATAAAGCTAAGACTTACTTGACTAGGCAGAAATAGTTATTAACACTTCATTATAGCCCTTTATCATTTTTCTCTCATAGGTAATGTATGAGCAGAATTGATAGCATATTCTATAGGACACTTTGTAACCTATTTCCCTAAGTATAAGGAATAACTTTCTCCCTCTCCCTCTCCCCCATCTCTCTCTATATGAATATATATGTATGTATACATATTTATATTTAGTGCGTGTGTGTGTGTGTGTGCATGTATGCGTGCATGAGCACACACAAGCACATTGCACTTGAATGTAGAAGACACTTTGTGGGAGCTGGTTCTGTCCTTCTACCATATATATACCTGAAATTGAACTAAAGTCATTAAACTGGCCATAAATATCTTTGCCTGATAACCCATGTCTCCAGCCCATGAAACACTTTTTAAGAGAATCTGTTTATGAAATTTCTTCCATGAAATAATTCACTGGATGGTTGTGCTTGTTACTGTGTGTGTGTGTGTGTGTGGAGTGTGAACTGGAAGCAAGTAGGAGTCATCCGGGAAGAAGGAGTCTCACTTGAGGAACTGCCTCCATCAGATCTGCCTGCAGAAAAGGCTGTGAATTATTTCCCCAATTCCTGATTGTTGCCAGAGGGCCCACCCGACTGTGAATGGTGTCATCTGTGGGCAGCTGGTCCTAGGTTGTGTAAGAAAGCAGGCTGAGCAAACCGGTACAATAATCCAATAAGCAGAGTTCCTTCATGATCTCTGCTTCACTTTCCATTTCCAGGCTCCTGTTTCGGATTTCCTCCATGACTTCCCTTCATGATAGACTGTAAGCTGAAATAAACTCTTTCCTCCCCAAGTCACTTTTGGTCACTGTGTTTATCACAGCAATGAAACAAACTAGGACAATTGAAGATGAAACTTTTAATATCAAATATATTCTTTAATGCCTATGAGCACTTATGACAAATATAAACACTTATTACCCATTAACTAGCCCTAAGAATAAGCATAAAGCCCTATTACCTAACATCTAACCCTATTAATAATTATAAATGCCTATTATCTAACAACTAACCCTAACATTTTAGAAGGATAAAGTCTCTGGGGTAAGTCCTCAGTCATCAGGAACACTTCAGGAGTAGATCCATTATGGCACGTGATCAACAGTCTTTCCTCAGGAACACCTCAGACATAGGTCCTTTAGGGTAAAGTGACTATTACACAGCTATAGAAGCTTCACTTTAAATGAGTCTTGAGGCTTTCTTCTCTCTGGAATGCTTCTGCTATCCATACGCCAACTTACTCAGTTTGTATTAGCCACTCAGCTGCTCTGCAAAAGTTGTCGAGGCTGGCCACAGTTCTACTCAGGCCCCCAATTGAACTGGTCTAAGCCCTCTAGGCAAAAGCTGTGCCACAGGGTTCAGTCCTTGGCTTTTTGCTGCTTTGCTGAGGGCCTTCTCTGCTCACCAGCTTCTTTCTGCCTCAGGGAGAGCTGACTGTATTTTTTTCAGCTGTTTGAGATCAGCTTTTCAGTCCACCTGAATTATCTCCACCAGATGATACAAGCTGTCTTACATCTTGTCATCTCTAATGTGGGAACACTTGGCCTCCACCCACGTCATCCTTAAATGGGGTCTCTCCTTGTTTCACCTGGCTTCAGCCTAATTTGGGATTCACCCACTTCATAAGGCTAGTAGCAGCTGAAAACAATGTCAAGCTATAAACTCTGTTTTTAGTCCATATGCCAAATGGCCACAGGTACCAGGCTGATCTTCATGCCCCCTCCTTTAAAAAATATATATTTATTACTTCAGGTTGCATATTCATCACAGTGCCCTCTTTTCACCCCTCCCAGTCCCGCCCTCCCACCCTTATCCCCTATCCCTTCTATCCCACTCTTCTGGAGTGGAGTGTCCCTACATAACAGTCCCCTGCCCCAGTTCAGAAGACATATGAGGGCCAAGAGCTTGCTCATACAGTAGGAGCCTACAAGGCAGCACCACTAGGGCAAAGTGTCTCATTGACAGGTAACAAAGTCTATGTTCCTGTTCCCTTTGGTGCATTGGTTGTAGTATAGTTATCATGTACAATATTGCTAAAATCTGATTATAAGTGAATAGATGCCATGTGCATCCTTTTGAGTCTGGGTTAGCTCACTGAGGATGAGCTTTTCTAGTTCCATCCATTTGGCTGCAAATTGCATAATTTCGTTGTTTCTGATGGCTCAGTAGATTTCTATTGTGTAGATGTACCACAGTTATTTTTTATCCATTCCTCAGTTGAGGGACATCTGGGTTGTTTCCAGTTTCTAGCTATTACAAATAAGGCTGCTATGAGCATAGATGAGGAAACATCTGTGTGATTTACTGAGGAATCATTTGGATGTATACCCAGAAGTGGTATGGCTGGGTCTTGAGGTAGAACTATTCCAAGTTTTCTAAGATATCGCCATACGGACCTCCATAGTGGTTGCACAAGCCTGCACTCCCACCAGCAATGGAGGAGGGTTCCCCTTTCTCCACAATCTCGCCAGCATGTGCTGTCATTTGAGTTTTTGATCTTAGCCATTCTGACAGGTGTGAGATGGAATCTCAGAGTCGTCTCGAGTTGCATTTCTCTGATGATTATGGATGCTGAGCATTTCTTCAAATGTCTCTCAGCCATTAGGAATTCCTCCTTTGTGAATTCTCTGTTTAGCTCTGATCCCCATTTTTTTGATTGGGTTATTTGGTTTCTTGGCATTTAATTTCTTCAGTTCTTTGTAAATTTTGGATAATAGTCCTCTGTCAGAAGTAGAGTTGGTGAAGATTTGTTCCCAATCTGTAGGCTGCCGTTTTGTTCGAAATACAGTGCAGTGTCTTTTGCCTTACAGAAGCTTTTCAGTTTCATGAGGTCCCATTTATTGATTGCTGCTCTTAGAGCCTGAGCTGTTGGTGTTCTGTTTAGGAAGTTGTCACCTGTGTCAATGAGTTCAAGGGTTTTCCCCACTTTCTCTTCTAAAAGATTTAGTGTGTCCGGCCTTATGTTAAGGTCTTTGATCCACTTGGACTTACATTTTGTACAAGGTGGTAAGTATGGGTCTAATTTCATTCTTTTACATGTGGACATCCAGTTAAACCAGCACCATTTGTTGAAGATGATGTCCTTTTTCCATTGTGCAGTTTTGGCTTCTTTGTCAAAAATTAAGAGGCCATAGGTATGTGGGTTCATTTCTAGGTCTTCAATTCGATTCCATTGATCCACTAGTCTGTTTTTATATCAGTACCATGCTGTTTTTATTACTATTGCTCTGTAGTACAGCTTGAAATCTGGGATGGTGATACCTCCAGATGTTTTTTTTTTTTTATTGTACAGGATTTATTTAGCTATTCTGGGTTTTTTGTTGTTACATATGAAGTTGAGAATTGGTTTTTCCAGGTTTATAAAGAATTGTGGTGGTATTTTTTGATAGGAATTGCATTGAATCTGTATATTGCTTTTGGCAGGATGGCCACTTTTATTATGTTGATCCTACCTATCCATGAGCATGGGAAATATTTCCATGTTCTGATGTTCTCTTCAATTTCTTTCTTCTAGGACTTGAAGTTCTTGTCATACATGTCTTTCACTTTTCATGCCCCCTTTTAAGAGACTGCATTAGAATCCCCTAGATATTCACTAAATCTAATTTATATTAATCCAACTCCCCTTACAGACAATGGTGAATGTACTTACAGATAAACTGGTCACATATCTTTTTTCCTTGATATTATTAGAAGTATGTATGACTATGGATAATAATTCATAAAATCATGTTTGGAAAACACATCATACCGGTGTTGTTTCTTGAGATCGATTCAAATTTGATCCCAAGTCTCCAACTCTCTAACTACTAGAATGTCTGATTTTCTCTTAGAGCTTTTCTGGGATTTCAGGTGCTGGTCTGATACTTGGAATGTAGAGGAAAGTCAAATTCACTTTATGCCAGCACAGTGTGTATAGACTGCAGCACTGAACAAATTCCTGCATCCCTTAAAGTCAGATAATCCTCCACTTGTGTGCCACCCTTCAATACCATTGGCAACCCTAGTGTCCAGCATTCAGTCTTTCGAGGGACCCTACTGGGTTATCTGAACTCTTGCCACCACCCTCATCATTGCCAAGGAGACATAGGTGCTGCTTCCTTCATTCCCTTCTTTACATCTCAGCATCTTCCCAAATTCTCATGCTCCTTCACAGCACAGGCCTTCCAATGACTTTAGCTTTTCCATGTGATGGGACACAGTCTGGATTCTAAACGGCCTCGGCTTTCCACTGTAGGTTGAACATCTCTTGGGGCAAGGGATGAGTGAAGATTTGTCAACTGACCGAAATAAAGAGAATCACCTTTAATCTCCACTACCTAGTTTTCTAGAAATCTTTAAAGCTCTTAGGGAGGTGTGATGTCTCATCTTCACTGCCAATACAGTCCAGATTTTAGAATCACCTCAGAAATATACTTGTAGATGCATCTCTGAATGCTTGCTTGCCCAGACAGGTTTAACTGAGAGAGAAAGACTCTCTCCAAATACATACAGGCTGGGGTTCCGGCATGAATTAAAGCAGAAAAAGGATCAGGAAAGCCAAACAAAGGCTTCCTTCCTTCAGTTACATTTCTCAGATAATGGTGTCATATCTCGCACAAAAAGCTACTAATTCAGAAGGTCATTTCTGTCTCATGGTTATTATCACACAGGGTTAAACACAGTGAAAGCAGATTAAAAATTGAAAACCAAATTGTATAGTGGTACTAAGAAAGCCCTAATGAAATGAAGAATATCAGTTCACAGGAGAGAGAATAAACCTTGACAGCAAGAAAGAGTCAAAAGTTTGAAGCAGAAAAAAAAAAGAGTAAACAAAAGGATAAAGATGTGGAATCTATCCACAGTGGGATCCAAGGACTAGAAGTACTGACTTGAGAGCTTTCTGGAAATAAAGACCATTGTGTTGGCAAATTTCCTTCCAAATATTTATGTGTCTACTGCTATCCAGTGCTTTGTGTTTCTGCCACCATGTTTTTCTTATCATGATGGAAAATGTGCTTAAATTATGAGGAAAAATAAAACAAACAAACAAAAACAAACAGAAAAAACAAAACTAGTTTGGTTTCCAGTAGCCACACCAGGCAGCTCCAGCCTCAGGGGATCAGAAATATTCTTGTGGCTCCCAGAGGCACCGGAAAGCACCTGCTCATATACACTAATAAAAATAAAATAAATCATCACAAGATGTCTTTGAGTGATTCAACTACATTCTTACAGAAGAAACCAGCTGATAGCCAACAGGATAGGTTGCCTGAGAAAGAATACTTGGGAGGGTGAAGCTAGTGAAACACGAAGAGAATATGGAAGGAAGGCTAACGTCAGAGCTCTTCAATTGAGAACATCCCCAGGCATTATTGTCAGCTGGGAATTTGAATATTCTTACAGGTCAGGCAGGGTTCATATTTTCATTATTTTCCTTAACCACATGTTACTGTATTTAAGCCACAATATTACAGATGAGAAATGTCTGAACAAGGAATAGGCCAAATGGTTTTTAATTCCCCAACAGCAAAACCCTGTTAGTACCTTGCCCTGTGTCAGCAAAATAATTGTGGTTCCAGTGAATGTAAAACACTTCCATTCAATCTTCTCCCTCCTCCCTAAGGCAAACGCTTTCTTATCGGGGAGAAACAGTACTCCACAAACTGTCAGACTGCATCAAGAGAGTTGAGGAAGAATTATAAAGGCAGGCTAAATCAAGGCCTCAGCTGGGAATTTAACATTCTCCTGCAGGTGAACTTTCACTAGGCCCCTCTCTGCCAGGAGCCTTCAGTGATGCTACTGTGTAAATTCTGGAAGAGAAGAAGCCACATTTCTACAGGAAAAGGAATAAATTTTTTTTGGTTGCAAGAAGCAGGGGCTCTTACCAGCTAATCCAGTGTAAAAATAATGTGTTAGCTAAAAAGATCTTTAGTGGCTGAAAAAATAAAGAAACTGACAGAGAATTCTTGAGAAGAGCCAGAGTCAACCTTTGGGATAGGAGCCATGGTGAGGATCAACTCTTGTCTGTTTTCTACCTAAGTCCCATCATCAGGAGCCATTTCTGAGAAACAAGCATTTGATTGGCCAGTCAGACACACAGGACCTTGGTCAATGAACCCACTTTGATCAATGATTTGCCAAAGCCCAACAGAGACTCCATTGCAATGAACAAACTAACAAAGGAAAACGAAGGCAAAGAAAATAAAAGGAGAGATGCTAGGTGGGATGAAAGAAACATAAAGCTGTATATTTAGTGTGTTTTAAAAAAATCATGCATCTAAAGACTCTACTGAAGTTTGTTGCTCACAGCCACGTATTGATGGTGGGGCCAGAACACACACACAGCTTCTTACACTCCCCAAAAGGAATGTCTCATATAGTTGTAGGTGCTGGGGAAGAAAAAGCTTTAAGACACACCCCCTGTCTGACCGGGAGAGAAAACTGAATAATTTCCCAGCCTATTCCTATTCATGTTTAATGTTATTCATGAAAACCATACAATTAGACAAGAATCCGAGCAAGCTGCTCCTCCATTGCTCAGCCTGTGGCTGTGAAAGCGAGGCTTTTAATTTCCCTGAAGACCTTCTGCATGCATCAGGGTTGCTCTTTTAAAGATGAGTAATAACAGTTTCTCACATCTGTCCAGGGGTTGTTATCTTAAAAAAAAAAAATCCCCCTTGCAGGCCTTGCCCTCTGCTTGGGAGATTCTGATTCAAGAGGTGCTGTTTGGGGTCAGTCAGTCGCTGTTTCAGACACGTGAGTTGGTGGTCAGGATGCCTGTGCTCTGAACAGCTATGCCATTTACACTCAAGGTTTGTGGAGGCCAGGACGTAGAGTGAGGAAAGTCGGGGGTCTGTGAAACATCAAGAAGCACTGAGCAGGATGAGTTGGGAAGTGGGAGTCCGTTCCGTAGGCGCTTAAACTCCATGCTTTCAAGTGCCTTGCATGTTAACCAAAACCTGTCTGTTGGACAAAACTTGTTTGCTGGATTGTTAAGTATTGCTTACCTGAGAACAGGATTCATCTTACTTAATAAGCTGCTAAGATTTTACTGCTCTCTCATAAATAAAAATCAAGAAAGAATCAGAATGACTCACCCCAGGTTTCACAGGGGCTGCTGAATCTGAACACGAATCTTGGAAACCTTAAACTGGAGTACTTTTAGATACACTCAAGGGTTTTTGTTTCTCTTTTTTCTCCTCTCTGTGTTGCGCTGTACATAAACAGCATTCCTTTCAATGTGACAGGAAGAAAAGCCTTGCCATAATTATTTTAATATGTGAGCAGTGTGCAAAGCAACAAGACTGCTTAGGATTTCAGATTACAACACACAGCTTGGCACATTATTATGGAGATTTACTGCAGTTCTCTTTAAGACTGGCGCAGCTTGTATGGGTTTCCTCATGAGAGTCAGATGGTGATTCTGAAACAGTAGACTTAGCGTGGATTCTCAGTTCCTTAGTGAAACGAAAGGTGAGTTCCTTGTAACAGTTAGAAAGTTAATTATTGATCATGGTCAAAGCCTCTGGGTGTTGTCATGGTACAGATTAAAGCAGTGACTTTTAAATAAGGTGGCTGTTTCAAGGCAAGCTTTGAAAGGGCAAAGCAGAGTCCTGTCAGTGATTGGGAATTCTGGTCCTGTACCTTAGGCAGTGTTGCTGGATCCTTCCATGTTGGAGTTGGAGAACAGAGGATACATTGGAAGTTAGCTGGGCAACTTCTGGCCTCCACTGAACAGGAACTGGTTCAGGGAGTCTTGATATGACCCAACCTAACTTAAAAAGTGATTGACATGCATCTGTTATCTTTGGGAGTCCAGCTGTGCCTATCACCTGGCAACACTGCACGCTGCCTGGGGGAGGGGCTGGAGTACATGGAAGCCTAGAGTTGGGCAAAGCAAGGGGTGCTGGGTTTGGAGGTTGAGGGTTTGAGTCTATGTGGCTGGGAAGCTCTCATGCCTGCTAGGGAAGGCTTTTCAGGTTGGCTGCTAAGGACTGCCCACACCCACGAGGTGTGTGACCTATAATGAACCTTCACCTATCCTTTCTAAGGAAGTCCACTAACATCATTGATTCCCTAGAATGAACTTTGGTGGCATGGTGCCTCAGTTTGTTGTTGAAACCTTGGGAAGAGGGACAGATGTTCCTTACATCTCCCCCAGGGAAGCAGTTTTAGCAACATAGAGATTGTTACACAAGTGTGCAGCACATCAGACTGCATTAAAAGAACAGAAGTGTGCTGGGCTTGGTGGCGCACACCTTTAATCCCAGCATTCTAGAGGCAGAGGCAGGCAGATCTCTGTGAGTTCCAGGCCAGCCTGGTCTACAAAGCGAGTCTAGGACAGCTAGGGCTACACAGAGAAACCCTGTCTTGAAAATCAAAAAACAAACAAACAACAACAAAAAAAAAAAAAACCCCAAGAAAACAGAAGTGGGCTGGGCTCGTTTGGTAAATTGCTGCTTAGCACACACAAAGCCCTGGATTTGATCCCCAGCACTGGGTGGTGGCTCAAGTCTGTAATCCCAGCATTTAGGAGGTGGAGGTGGGAATATAAGACGTTCAAGGTCACCCTCTGCTACATTTCAGATTTGAGGCCAGTCTGGCATATATAAGACTGATGTCAAACACACAGACAGAGAATTCAGCTTTAAAAAAAGTCTGAGTGTACATTTATAGATTTAATAGGAAATAATATTAGCATAAAAACTTTATAATAGACTGTAACTCAAGCTAAGGGTGCTTTTAAAAGTAAAAGTCAATTACAAACGTTATTAACAATTTATGAAAAGAAAGAAAAAGTGAAAGAAAGAAAAAGGAAAAAGAAATCAAATAGTTAGCAGACATATGGAGCTTCTTTCTTTTACTACCATCAAAATAAATGCACATTAAAACATAAATAAAAGAAAGAGCTTCACCCATCAAATCAGTTGCTAATTATAAAAAAAAAATCCTACTTCAGGGTAGAAAGTATTCAGTTAGACAGATTCTGAAATAATGTATGTGGAAAGAAAATGTACTATTGTGATCTGGGGAAGCAATTGGGCATTCATGTCAAGACTTTAACCTTTTCCTTCCTTGTACTATAAATAAAATATTGCAGGTTCAGGACAATTTTAACATAAAATAATTTTATTATGAATTCATTGTGGCATTTTT
This sequence comes from Lophiomys imhausi, assembly GCA_907164525.1. Classification (NCBI taxonomy): domain Eukaryota; kingdom Metazoa; phylum Chordata; class Mammalia; order Rodentia; family Muridae; genus Lophiomys; species Lophiomys imhausi. Next base: position 8,200,085 of record CAJQZJ010032130.1, read on the forward strand.
TGCAATAGAAAATTGCCCATTCTTTGCATAGAAAACCGTCCATTAGAGCTTGGGTTAAATAACTCATTAAGGTGTTTTGGAGACAGAGGAAAACTAAATATCCACCCCTTTCTCTTTCTAATCCTGATACCCCCACCATGTGTGCACATGTATGACTGCAGACTTCCCACATGCACCAACCAGATCTCTAGCGCATAGCACCTGGTGATCCACTAAACGAGTTCAATTCTGACTCTGTCTCCCTGGTGTTATCCTTATACCTCGCAGGTTGAGTGCTAAATCCCATAGAGAGCTCTCCTCCTCAGACAGACACTCCTTGCAAGCAGCAAGGTGTCATTGTCACCTATGCGTTTATCGTGTCACCTATGAATTAGACATTCCGTCTCTAGAATAACTCAAGGAACTCAGGGAAACACTTTATTTGTGTCTGCTCATTTGTTAAAAAGGACGTCAGAGATGAATAGGGCCAGGGAGGTGAGGAAGGGTGAGAATCTTCCCTCCACACTTTCTCCAGTACGTACCTGGAGGGAACCTGCATGTGTTCAGCCAACCCAAAGTTCACTTGAACACTATACTTTTGGGTTGTTATGGAGGCTTTATTATGTATGCATGGTTGATTCCATCACTGACCATCGGTGATAAGTCTAACTTTTGGTTCTTGCCTCTTCTTTGGAAAAGGAAAATCCCAAGCCTCTAACTGTGCCTTGGTCTTCCCAGTAACCAGCCCTCCTCTTGAAACTATGTAAGATCCCCAGCCCCCAATCCCATCATGAGCATACAGATAGCACTCACATTTCTCTAGATTCCAAGAATTTTTGGAGCTTTATGTCAGGAAATGGGCCTGAAGACCAAATATATGTTTCACAATATGATAAGGTTTAATCCACGTGATGAAAAATCAAAATTCAAAGAAAATTAAGTATTTTGCAAAAAAAAATCCAATGTGCTAAAAACGAGGAAGGACACAATAAGCTATTTATCATATAATATTAAGTTTGTTTAAAATATGTTTTATATTGCCTTATCTGAGCTTCCAAAACAGAAGAGTACAGATTATTGACTTAAAGAACAGAAATGCATTTTCTTCTGGTTGTAGTCCTTGGGAGACCAGGATCAAGAGACCTACAACACCTGCTTTGGTGAAGCCTCTCTTCTTCTTCTTCTTCTTCTTCTTCTTCTTCTTCTTCTTCTTCTTCTTCTTCTTCTTCTTCTTCTTTTTAATGTTTATTTATTACTTCAGGTTACATCTCCATCACAGTGCCCTCTTTCCACCCCTCCCAGTCCCGCCCTCCCACCCTCTACCCCCTATCACTTCCATCCCACTCCTCTGGAGTAGAATGTCCCTACATATCAGTCCCCCACCCCAGTTCAGCAGTCATATGAGGGCCAAGAGCCTCCTCATACACTGGGAGCCACTAGGGCAAAGTGTCTCATTGACAGGTAACAAAGTCTATGTTCCTGTTCCCTTTGGTGCATTGGTTGTAGTATAGTTATCATGTACTATATGGCTAAAATTCAATTATAAGTAAATAGATGCCATGTGCATCTTTCTGAGTCCGGGTTAGCTCACTCAGAATGGGCTTCTCGAGTTCCATCCATTTGGCTGCAAATTGCATGATTTCATTGTTTCTGATGGCTCAGTAGTATTCCATTGTGTAGATGTACCACAGTTTTTTAATCCATTCCTCAGTTGAGGGACATCTGGTTGTTTCCAGTTTCTAGCTATTACAAATGAGGCTGCTATGAACAAAGATGAGGAAACACCCTTTGGTTTGGTGAGGAATCATTTGGATGTATACCCAGAAGTAGTATGGCTGGGTCTTGAAGTAGAGTTATTCCAAGTTTTCTAAGATATTGCCACACTGATTTCCATAGTGGTTGTACCAGCTTGCACTCCCACCAGCAATGGAAGAGTATTTCCCTCTCTCCACAACCTCGCCAGCATGTGCTGTCATTTGAGTTTTTGATCTTAGCCATTCGGACAGGTGTGAGATGGAATCTCAGGGTCGTCTTGAGTTGTAATTTTCTGATGATTATGGATGCTGAGCATTTCTTCAAGTGCCTCTCAGCCATTAGGAATTCCTCTTTTGTGAATTCTCTGGTTAGCTCTGTTCTCCATTTTTTTTTATTGGATTATTTGGTTTCTTGGCATTGAATTTCTTGAGTTCTTTGTAAATTTTGGATATTAGCCCTCTGTCTGATGTGGGGTTGGTGAAGATCTTTTCCCAATCTGTAGGCTGCCATTTTGTTTTAATGACAGTGTCTTTTGCCTTACAGAAGCTTTTCAGTTTCATGAGGTCCCATTTATTGATTGTTGCTCTTAGGTCCTGAGCTGTTGGTGTTCTGTTCAGGAAGTTGTCACCTGTGCCGATGAGTTTGAGGGTTTTCCCCACTTTCTCTTCTAATAGATTTAGTGTGTCTGGCCATAAGGCTGAATCCTTGTGTTTGCTCTGCTCCCTCGTATGGACTCTCCTTGTGTTCACACATTTATTCTTTGAAAACACTAGGTATCGTTGGATTAGGAAACTTTTCTCGTTGTATCATTTCACTTTAATTACTTTTTTAAAGGGCCCATCTCTAAGTAGAGTCGTACAGGAGCTGGGGCACCAACAGATGTGTTTTGGTGCTGTGGAGTTCAGTCTGCAACATATCTAATAGGCTGTCGAAGTAAGTTTTGTGATGCTCTGACAGCATACCTGAGACTCTAGTTCTGAGTTCTAGAAGCTGGGAAGTCCAAGATGAAGGTGCTGGCTGGCTGTTCTAAGGACTCCGTTATTGCTTCTAGAATGGTGCACTGAATGCTGCATCCTCTAGAGGAAGGCCACTCCTCACAGGGCAGTCAAGGGCAACAGGACTAATCCACAAGCAAAGCCCTTTTGTTCGTGGCTTTGATTCATTCATAGGAGTACAGTCGTAACGGCTCTATTGATTGTTAACTTGACACAACTGAGAATCACCCAGGAAGAGAGTCCCAATGAGGAATTACCTAGATCAGACTAGTCTGTGGTCATGTCTGTGTGTGTTTATGAATTGGCTATATTAAAGTGGGAGGAGCCTTTCTCCCCAGTGTGATGGCACCATGTCATAAGCTGACTCTGAACTATATAAAGGTGGAAAGGGGGCAATGAGTGAATAGGTGTGCATGCATTCACTCTTTCTCTTCTCTTGACTGTGGATGTGTCTCGTTACTTCACGTTCCTGTCTTGACTTCCCTGAAATGATGGACCCGGACAACAATAAACTTCATGGATTAGATTCTCCATTATGCCTCCAGGGCCTCCCAGCATCATCCAATTTTGGATTAAGCTTTCAACACTTGACTTTAAGAGGGAGTATTTAAACCATAACATATCCATAAAAGAGAACTGGGAGTGGAATGCATAGTAAGAGACAAAGGGATGGAGAGCAGAGAAGAGACACGGAGAAACACAAAGGACACGAGGCCATCCATATTCTTATTTCTCAGAAATAATGGGACATCCTTGCATTTCATTCTCATTGAGAAGATTACAACAAAACTCAGGTTCACAGACATAGTAGGCAAAATACAGAATTTTGAAATGTAAAATTATGTTCTACTTTCCATTATTTTGCTCAAAAAAATGTGAAACAAAGGGACAGAAAAATGTTCATGTCATGGCATAGCTATGAGAAATAGGGTAATTTCTCAACATAATTTCAGGCTTTGTTTCTAAAGTTTAATCCATTTAAAAAGCATATGGCATTTGGAGGATGTTCAGTTTGAGCAGAGAGGACATCCGAGGAGGATCCGTATGTGCCTGTAGCTATAGCTCTGTCATCCACATCTTCATCTGTGTCTACGGTTTGACTTCTGAGAGCAGCTAAGTTGAGGGAAACAATTGGAAGCAGTGATAGTTGGCTACGAGTTCCATAAAATGTGACAAGAGCCTCAGGTACATTTAAATAATGATCATATATTAAGTTTTTAAAATTTGTTTTGCTCAATATCTTTGCCTTTACAGAACAAGTCTTCCCAGATAAGGTCATTGATTACATAGCTCTGTCTCATCAATGTCAGAGTTAAGCACATGACCCCAGGTGACCAATCAGAATAGTCATCTCCTTGAAGATATTAATTGCTTTAGAGGTGGTCATTCAGTTCAGAGGCCTTTTTGTAGTATTGACATGAGGTTCCCTGTAGTCCTTCCTCCTGAGATCTGTAAGAACAGAGTGAATAAATGATTAATCCTACAAAGGAAAATATTTGACAGTCAAAGAGGGTGCTATACCTAAAACCATTCAGATAGATATAAATTGGGTTTGTCCTAGGCACACTGTGGTGTGTGGCCACACTAATGAGGGATCAAGTAAACCCCAAACTCTCCAAAAACACCCATATAGACAATAAGTGTCTGATGATGAAATCAGCAGAAAGGCAAGTGATGGACAAAAGCAATAGAAACAGTGCTGGAGACTTATTTATAAAATTAGTTAGCCAAGCTTGATGGCTCTCCCCTTCTGGGAGGTTCCATTCTATTTTTGGTTAAGAAAGTCTTTCAGAAAGAGGAACAGAAAACAATATGTGAAGGTATTTAAATTAAAACTGATTTTCCTCACTTTTTTTTTTTTTTTTGAGATTTTAGCTTATGTCTACAGCCTGAACCTCTATCCTGTTCCAGACCTGAGGTCATCATTTAAGGACCATTTCCCCAGTTGTCCAAACATTTCTATAGCACTGCAGTGTCTTGAATATCACAGAGACTGCCTAGATGTAGACAGCCTGGATAACATTTCTTCCCAAAGGTCTCTACATGGCAGCTCTGCCACAGAAACATGCAGATGACAAAGGTCTAGCCCTCCCCACCATGGCCTTCTGTCCTCTGAAGCACAGCCATTTTCTTCTCTGAGAACTGCTATAATTTAGATATTAAGTATCTCTTAACATTCAGAGTGTTAAAGACTGTCCACAGAGTGGTACATTAGTGGGTGGTGGACTCTTTCAGGTGCGGGGAGGTCTTAGGTCCTTGAGGATGTGCCCTCCAGGGGAACTGTGAGGACCTAGTCTCTTTCTCTTTTTATGGCCAGTGTTCAGAGCTTTGTTTGGCATATGTTCCCACCCTGATATACTGCCTTGCAGCAGGCTCAAATCAAATGGGCCCAGTCGTGATCAAAAACTTCTGTGACTGTGAATCAAAATAGAGCTCTCCTGCCAAAAGCCATCTCAGATGTCTTCTTATAGGGACAGAAAGCTGAGAAATGCCAGCATTCTGATTATTCCCTGCCTTTGATGTGGATTAGACTGTCACATTCTGAAGGGACAGGTACTTCCCAGGGGCTCTTGCATGCTGGCTCCATGCAGTTCAAGGACAGGCTCCAGTGAGTCCTATTCTGTTATGAATAGACACATTTTCCTCTTCCTCAGAATTTTTGAAGAAGAGAGGGGCTGCTGAGGAGCTCTGACATAGTTCTGGTAGATTCAGCCACAAATAAATAAAATGGCATCTATTTAAGACCATATCTCTTAAACTTTGAGTCTGTGGCCGGAAGGTAGAGGGGCGGCTGGCTACATTTTTGGGTCTACAGAGTCAAGAAGTAGTTCCCCAGGAAAAATTCACATACTTGCTTGTAATATTTTACAGGTTACTTCAGACAGTTCTTAGATCCTTAAAGTATGCTTTTTATATATAGATTTAATTACATGTATGTATGTATGTATGTATGTATGTATGATGTTGTATGTGCACACACCACAGCATGTGTATGGATGTCAGAGTACGACTTGTAATAATCAATTCTTCTTTCCTTCCACTATGTAAGTCCTGGGAATTGAACTAAGCTTCCCAAGCTTGACAGCAAGAGCTTTTGCCAGCGGAGTCATCTCACTGACCTAAAATAAGCTTTTTAAGTACACAAAACCAGAGTTCCCTATTACAGCAGATGCATTTCTTTTCTTCATTTAATCTTCCCATTGTGATTTGTCATTTTCTCCTTTGTAGTTATTTAAATTTAATACTTGTCTCCTTCAGTTTCCTCTGCAATGTTCATTTATTGCTTTCACTCTGTCTCTTTTGTGGTATTTTAGTTTGGGGATGATTTTGTATCTTTGTAAGTACTGAAAAAATACTGTAAAAACTCTCTGCCACTCTTCAGTGGACTCCCTAAATGACTGGCTTAACATCACGTTTGTTTTATCCATCCCCAACATTACATTCTCTCCCTCTCTTTTCCCTCTCTCCCTCACCCCTCCCTCTCTCTCGCTCTCTGTTATATCTTTCTTTCTATATATATATATAAAATTTTCTGAAAATTAGTGGCCCACATGATAGTCTAAGCACTAAATTGTAAAACCTAGTGTTCCTTTTTTATAACTGCAGTAAAGTTAGCGTGTCAAAGAAGTCCTCATCAATAGAGAGCCTTTAGCCCATCTACAAACCATATTCAAATTTTACCACATTCATGTATCAGATTTCATTTTTCTCCCTCAAGATCTAGGATCATTTAGCTGCCCTATCTGTAAAGATGACATTAAGATAGAGTTTAAAATGATGGGATTCTGCCTCTTTCTCCTTTTCCTTTAATATTCTTAATCTTTGTGAAGAGTACTAACCTGTTAGTTACATGGTGAAATATCCTTCAGCTAAGGTTCTCCTCATGTGTCTTAATGACGAAATTCAGGTTCAAATCTCGGGAACAGAATTAACCCTGAAGCAGTGTTGTGTCTTTGGAGCATCAAAGCCTGTCTATATCATCACCATTAGTCACATCTGGACCACTAAGTTCTAGTCTCTATGGGAGGTCACCATTTTCCCTTTGTGATTTATAAGTCTTTCAATAGAGCTACTTTGAAAATATGTGAATATTTGGTTTCTCATTTACCTTTCATCCATTATTTCTAGTCAACATATTGATTTTTATTACATGAATCAGCTATTGCTACAATAGTCACCAAATGATGATTTCCCCCCACACCAGTCATTTTTTTCTAAAGGCACAAGTTGGCAGGCAATAATTTTAAACACAAATTAATTTCCATTATTATTTATTCATAGTTTCTCCAAGAGTGCTTAATACCTTGCATCTATAGTCATTATGATATTCAAGTGGTTTTGTTCCATGACCCTGTTATTCCCTTGTTTTCTGCCTTTCTCTCATCCCCATTGTTCTGGACCCAACAGTTCTTCTCCTTGTGCACGAGATGGCACGAAATGTGTGCATCTCTGCTTTCTGTACAGCTTCCCTTCCTCATCTCTCTGATGTGTCCCACCCTACTGCACCAAAGCCAGAGAGAGAATCTGGCAGTTTCTAAAGGTGGCGTTTCTCTTGATCTAATCGTAAAGATGCCAGCTGCAGTTAAGTGTCTCAGTATTTTCACAGGTTTATAACTCAGCTATAAAAATTCACTTTAGGCTACAGCTTGACATATAATCTCTCAGCCCAGGAGTGAATTTCTCTGGCCATTTCCCCTTTAACTCAACACTATGGGAAAGGTAGCTTTCACCATCCAATACTAGATGCCCCAGAACAAATCATGCTCATCACTAAAGTGACTATGGAGGGTAAATATGAGAAAAGATACAATTTTACTGACTCAGATATCAAAGCAAGAAAATGATATTGATCTTCTATGATTCTCTCTTGAATGTCCATCCTCACCAGGACCCTCACACATAAAAATCCAGAAAGATTTTATGGTGTTAAAGAAACAACACTGTAGTATTTGTACAAACCTGACTTGACTAGTTAGTGGTGGCCTTTATCCAATTTTTTTAAACATCTGGTCTTAAATTAAGGAACCCAATGTGGCCAAAGGAATGACAAGTTATTCTATGCAGAAATAAATCATTTTAAAATCCCTACATACCAAGAGGCTGTGCCTCTGTGGGCGGCCTATAGGTAAGGATTCATGGTATAGTAGGGAAAGGACTGCATTTCAAAGCAGGATCCTTATTCCAGGTTTTGTTCAGCCAAAAACTATCTGTATAAGGCCATTATTTTCCCTCTGGTTCATTTTCCACATCTGAAAATAAGGAGTTTGGGACGAAATGTCCTATAAGGTCCAGTCTTACTTCAATCCAATCTTTGTTTTTCTTTCTAGTTTCAATATGACACTGAATTGCCCTATGTTGTTCATGAGGTTTGGTTCATTTTACACACACACACACACACACACACACACACACACACACACACACACACCACTTCCTAAATCAACTGTGCTGGCAAAAATGTCCTCCATCTTACTGTTTTATTGTTCTGTTTTAGGTTAGACCCATTTTGCCATATTGAAACTAAAAAGAAAAATGAAATTCTACTGATTTGCCTATGTACTGTTCAAACTCATTCAATCCATCCGATCATACTGGTCTCCAGTGTATATCCAGTCTTAAAGGGTGCAGAGGCAGAACCATTTTTGAAATTGAGTGGGCATGTGTTTCTGTCTTCTCCTTTATTATCACTCATACAGGAGAATGATGTTCTTCCTGGGTAGAGGAAGGAAGCATGTTTAGGAAAGCTATATGCAGAATCTCTCTGAACCTAGCCCGGTAAGGTTGATTTAATGGGTATTGAAAGGATTGCTTTTGTGACTGAATTGTATTGACTCTAAATAGGAGCCCATGGAATTCATAGAGAGCTCTTGTCTCAGGACCTCCATCTTTTTAAGCAAGACCAAATTTCAGCAAGGCCATCATTGTTCTCTCTCCTGGTACTCTCTCCCTAGTTTCTCATTATCCGTTTTGTGCCTGTTTTTGCATTATACAGTTTTCTTTGTGCCAGTGACTTCTAGATGTGGTTTTGTTTGTTTTTTGGGGACACTGTCTCATGTAGCCAAATGGCCTTGAATTTACTATATAGCTAAATGTGACCTAGAACAACTGATCCTCTTGCGCCTATCTCCCAAGGACTAGGATTAGAGGCTTGTGCCACCATACTTGGTTTGTTTGCCACTGGGAATCCTGGCAAGTCTTTTGTGCATAGTAGGCCAGCTCTTTATCCATTAAACTGTGTCTCCAGCTCATGTCAGATTTTTGTTCTGGGATCTGGCCTCTTCTGATGTGCAGACTTCAATTTCCAAGAACCATTTGCTGATTTCTAGAGAAATGGAGTTGTACTACCATTGTTTTGTCTTTCATTTTTTTTTCTTGATTACCATATTTCATGAGGCAGGACAATATTCTGTTTTCCACACTATGGCATTTCTCCTTTGGGCACCAGGAAGGGGACAAGTCAGCCCTGTGGTTAACTCTGGTCATTGAAATAGAGACAGAAACTGTTCACTATTGTAAATTCCAATTATACAAATGGAAAGAGCTATTTTAAACAAGAAGTGAGATTTTTAAAAAATCATAGTTAGCATTAAAATGCTTTGCTTCACTGGAACTTTGGCTAGAAACCAATATTGAAGTGGAATAGAAAAAACAGAAAATTAAGGGAACAGAGGAAGGAAAGGGGCTTCTAGAGTCATAGTCTCTTGCCAGCTGAGACTCAAATATTTAACAGCTAACAATATTTGCTCTGATGGTTGCAGATACAGTATCCCTTTTCACAGAAATGTTTTCTAATGTAAGTGTTAAAATAACTCAGAATCAGATATATTAATACCTGAATATATACGAGTTTTCACACTTTTTCCTAGATGTAAACCTGAAAGTTTCTGAGACTCTCACAAACAAGATTATAAACTCTACAGTAAAAACATCTCCACTTCCTGGCAACACCTATGACTTGAGATTTTTTTTTTCTTAGCTGTAGAGAACCAGGATATTGTTTAAGTTCTTTAAGAGTCCTTTAAGGTATGACTTCAGAAGCCACCAAAATTGTATACATGGTTACTGGCTATTGTAAAGAAACTTAATGGAAGTATTATCTTTTTTTTTTAAATACTTTATTTTTTTTTCTTCAAGTTACATCTCAGTAACAAACCCCTCCCTATTCCCCCTTCCTATCCTGCCCTTCCACCCTCTTCCCCCCAGAAGTTTCCCCTTTCAGTCCAACAGATGGTTCCTTCTCTTATAACAGTAAGTATTATACAAAACAACAGATATAAATATGCCACATTTATGAGAGTTAAATGGCCCAGTATACCTTCCCAATGTCCAGTTTATACATATTTGGCCCCTGACTTTAACATTCTACTATCTAACCGTCTCCATAAGTTTAAAGGTCTATATCTGACTCAACATTCATACTAACTTGCAACACACTTTTAAGAGTATCTTCTTAGATCTATAACATCCTCTTGATTCCTAAACAACTCAAAATTTAACTATGAGACTCTAGCTGTCTATTCTTCAACCACCTCAGAGACTTGAGAGGGATAAATATATTTGCTTATATAGGAAGTGCAGGGCCTGCAGCTTCCAAAACTAAGAAAGGACATACCAAAGACTGCCTGGACAGTTCCCATTTTCTCTCCATACATTCCTGCATCAGTCTTCAGACTTTGGGTCCTGTTTCTATGACAGACATTTGTTGTAGAGCAGGGATTATGAAGGACTTACCTACCCTGTCTTGGCAGAGTTAGGCTGTCGACTTCCCTGCTACCAAGTTTTGTCCTAGTCACACAAACATGTCACTTTGTTAGCTACTATGACAGTCTATCACAGATATTCTCTAAACTACCCAGTAATCAAGTTGCTAAGAGACAAGCAACATTTGCTTATCTAAATACAAGAGATGGATAGGGCATCTTCAAAAACCCCAAGAGATCTGCAGAATATGGCATTCAAAGATGTTATCTTAAATCAAGATTTTTTTTTCTTTTTTTTTGATATAGAGACATATCAGCACCTGACAGCACCCCCTATTGTACTCCAAGTAGAAGATAAGCATCGAAGAACCTCCACTGTAAGATGGTTGAATTAGTGGCAAGCCTATCTCTTGGCATGAAAAACCCCTTGCACCAACTGCAGACAGACTGCTGTCCAAAAAAGGAAGTATTATCTTAAGAAGTACATGCCTGTGCTTGGCTCTGTCTTATCCTATCTCTGAGCACCCATCTCTCCCATGACCCCATGCCTAAAACTATATGAAATTTCTCCATAATAAAATCCAACTCTGAAAGAACAATTCTGAACTTCACATGGAAATGAAAGAACAATTCTCAACTTCTTATGGAAAAACAAAAAAACCCAGAGTAGCTAAAACCATCCTGTACAATAAAAGAACATCTAGAGGTTTCAGTATCCCTGATTTCAAGCTATACTACAGAGCAACAGTAATAAAAACAGAATGGTATTGACATAGAAACAGACTGGCCAATCAATGGAATTGAATCAAAGACCTAGAAATAAACCCACACATCTACAGTCACTTGATTTTTAACAAAAACCAAAACCATACAATGGAAAAAGAAAAGCATCTTCAACAAATGGTGCTGGTCTAACTGGATAACAACACATAAAAGAATGCAGATAGACCCATATTTATTACCCCACACAAAACTCAAGTCCAAGTGAATCAAAGACCTCAACATAAAAATGGACACATTAAATCTAATAGAAGAGAAAGTGGTGAAAAGTCTCAGGCAGAGGAGACAACTTCCTGAACAGAACACCAACAGCTCAGGCTCTAAGACCAACAATCAATAAATGGGACCTTATGAAACTGAAAAGCTTCTGTAAGGCAGAAGGACACTGACAATAGAACAAAAAGGCAACCTATAGATTGGGAAAGGATCTTTACCAATCCCACATCGGTCAAAGGGCTAATATCCAAAATATGTAAGGAACTCAATAAATTAAACACCAACAAACCAAATAATGAAATCAAAAAAGAGCTAAACTGAGAGTTCAAAAAGAGGAATCTCTAATGGCTGAGAGACACTTGAAGAAATGTTCAATATCCTTAATCAGCAGGGAAATGTAACTCAAAAGGAGTCTGAGATTCCATCTTACACCTTGAGAATGGCTAAGATCAAAAACTCAAGTGACAGCACATGCTGATGAGGATGTGGAGAAAGAGGAACACACCTCAACTGCTGTTGGGAGTGCAAACTTGCACAACCACTTTGGAAATCAAGCTGCCTATATCTTAGAAAATTCAAGACCCAGTCATACCAATCCTGGGCATATATCCAAAAGATTCTCCACTAAACCATAGGGACATCGGCTCAAACTTTGTTCATAGCATCTTTATTCATAATAGCCAGAAATGGGAAACAACCCAGATGTTCTTCAACTGAAGAATGGATTAAAAAAAAAAGTGGTACATTTACACAATGGAATACTACTCAGCTATCAGAAACAAAGAAATCATGCAATTTGCAACCAAATGGATTGAACTAGAAAAGCTCATCCTGAGTGAGCTAACCAAGGCCCAAAAAGATACTCATGGCATATATTCACTTATAACTGGATATTAGCTATATAGTACAGGATAACCATTCTACAACCCACAGACCCAGAGACAGGAACCTAGCATAGCTCTCCTAAGAGAAAATCCACCCAGCAATACCTTGGAACAGATGCTGAGATACACAATCAAACATTAGGTGGAGCTTAGGGAGTCCTGTATAAGAGAGGGAGGAGAAATAGGTCTGGAGGGGACAAGATCAACATTTGAAGATCAACAGAACCAACCAATCTAGGCCCCTCGAGGCTTACAGAGATTGAAACACTAACTCACAACCCCTCCCCCCCAAAAAAGCACATATAGACTAGACCTAGGCACCCTACACATACATACAGATGATAGGCAACTTGATCTTCATACAGATCCCTTAACAAGTGGAGTGGGAGGACCTATCTCTGTCATGAACTCTGTTGCCTGTTAGTGGACCATCTTACTCTATGGGCTGCCATGTTGGGGGTCCCCTTGCAAGAACAAGTTTTTATCTATCAAATGGCTGATGAACAGAGGAGGGTCAATACTTGGGGGGCTCCCTTCATCCAAAGAGAAAGAGAGGAGGGAGAGGGGAAAGAGGGAGGGCCCAGAGGGGAGGAGGGAGGGAGCTGAAATCAAGATGTAACTTGAATGAAAAATAAATAAAATTGACTGAGTTGAAAAACAAACAAATAAACAAACAAACAAATCCATTCAACTACACTCTGACTCCTCCTGCAGTCTTCTGCAGTATAGTCAAGAGTCTTGGAATTATCTGAGTAGAAGTCTCTTGAAAGAACAACTCAGGTTGCTACAGGAAGGCAGAATGAAGCTATGTCTCTGGATCAAGCTTCACCATGACTATCAGTGACATCTTTGTCTACTCTCTTAACTTATTCACTGCTTCTCAACTCTGAATTTAATTGGTCTGCACATGTTAGTCACACTCATCTCTTCCTTACAGTTCCAGCATTTTAATTCTGGCCTTGACTAAGGGTCAAGGGTAAGTCAACCTACTCTCCAGTTTTTCTTTCATTTTTCTCCACAATATCTTACTTTACAGTCTTTATGCATGTATATCAACTGGCCTTGTGGTATTGTTAGGTTAGGTTCTCTTATGTTGACATTACTGAGGAGATTATAAGCCCAGGCTAAACCCTCTGCAGCCTGCCACCAGACACAGTGAATGAAGAAGAATGTGGATAATGATGTTTCAGGGACTGGCATGGAAATGGCAAACTTCTTGGCATCCATTTCAATACCAGTGTGATTCCAGGGCAGAGTAAGAACTTATCCCCTCCTAGAGAACATGGAACATCCCTGCCTTGTGAGGTATAGTCATCAGGGGAGAATAAAAGACAAAATAAAGATAACATAATCTCATTTCTCCCAGATGCCCACAGTTTGTATAAGGTAATGTTTGTCAATGGTCAGTAATCCTATGATCACTTTGTGAGTTTGCTGTTATGTCACAGGTTATTTCCTCTTGGAATTGGCTGTTTATCTTTTAAAACACATACTTTTTGTTTCTGCTATAAATGCATACTGGTATTTCTCTGCATTGTATAAAAGTAAATCACAAGTAAGAAAATGCGTCCACCACATCTCACCTAGAATATTTTTTGCATACCACTAGTGGGACACCCTACACTTTTGGCTATATGACCTTACTGTATCAGAAACACACAGGGCTGACTCAGGTAGGGAGTGGTTATGGCCCAGCATGGTTGTTAAGGGAAAGTGGAACACAAAAGAAATACAATCAGGTTCCTTCTTAGAGTATTGTTTTTCCCCTTTTCTTTCCATTCCTCCATTTTCTTCTTCTTCCCTCACTTGTTCGAATCTCTTTTTCCTTTCTTCGTCCTTTCTTCCCTTGCCCTCCTTCTCCCTTCTCCTCTCTTTCTACTTCTTTCACCATCCTCAGAGAAATAGCTCGTTTCTTAATTCCCCAGAGTTTCTTTATCTTAACAGGATGAATTCTGATCACCAGTGTAACATCGAGCTGAAGCAAACGTCCTATCAAATGAACTGCCCCTTTCAGCTCCAGGATGATACAGATGATACAATTTGACTACTCAGAATTCAAACAACAAGCTCTTAATGTTTGAATTCTCTCTCCCTGTCACATGTCATCTTCACTTCTGTGGTGAGCAGTATCTTAGAGAGACTGTGTTTCTAAGCATGCATCTTTCAGAACAGGAAAGACAGGAAAGTATTCAGCCTTGGTTGGGGCCCTTAGATAATGGATTAGATTACCCCTCCAAGCCTTGACCCAGGACTGCGAAGCTACAGTTGTTGTATTTATCTGACCTCAATTAAACTGAAACAGTGGGGAAGCCTTTTGGCAAGGCCTGGATTCACTACAGTGATCAAAACAGTCCAGTACGAGTGCCTGTGAAAACAGTTCATTTTCCTATCAATGGAGCTTTACAACTATCCAGTAAATTTTATCTGAACCCTCTAACTCTAGTAAAATAGAGCAAAGTGCAATAAATTTCCCTTTATGGGTTTTACAATTTGAAAACAGCTTCGGGCAGTCTGGTTACTGAGGCAACCCAGCTACAGCAGCCTCCAAGGGTTAGTTTGTATACAATGGAGGCTCCTGAGATGATCCATGCCTTTGCGGTACAGGTTATGCAGATGAAGTTGCCTTCTGTTTGAACATCATTTAAGGTGCAAGGTTATTCTCCTGTGTCTCTACCTGTAAAGCAGGATTTAAATGGTGAAAAAAGAAAGCGATTAAATTACCAAGCAGAGTGCTGCTGGCTTCCCTAGGACAGCAGCAAATGAGCTTCATTAAAGATGGAGATTTAGTCGCTGTCTTATTGCAGTCTAGTTGACGGCCCCCTAAGGTCCCCAGGCCTTTAAAAAAATTCCAAATTGTTTTGAACTTGGAGTAAATCAAATAACATTCTACTCCCTGCCCCCAACCCAAAATGTTTTTACAAATTTCCCTGAGGCAGGTTTTCTTATTTTCAACTGGATTTTAATTGACTGTTTTCCTTGCCTTTCTAAGTTGTTAAGATATTAGAAGACCTGTATCAAGGCCTGGTCACCATAGCAATAGTTCACATAGGACTTCCTACTACTCAGAATTTAAACAAGCTCTTATTATTGTTTGAATTCTCTCTCTCTCCCCCTCTCTCTCTCCCTCTCCCCCCCTCTCTCTCCCCCCCCTCTCTCTCTCTTGAAGATTGAACCTAGAGCATCATGCATGCTAGGAAAGTGCCCAACCATTCAGCTATAACCTTAGTACTTTAGTGTTTCTTTGCTCATTTTTAGTCAGTGAGAATCCATGTCGAATCCTTGTGAAAGAGCCTGAGAGGTGAAGTCTTATCCTGTTCCTTTTACAAATAACTACTTGTACTTATTAAACAGTTTGCTTGGGATCTCAAAACCAGTTGGGAGGAAAGCCAGTGGCAACCCTAGGTACCAAGACCTGCATAGCTTTAGGGTTAGCATGACTGGGTTGATGGAAGAGTGAAGAAAGGACAGACAGACATACAGACATGCATGCAAGCATGCTAGTGCGCACACACACACACACACACACACACACACAGCCTTGGATTGGCTTGGCTGAGCCTTGGACTCTAATGGAGATGTACCAAAAACCTGGAAACTCAGCATGTTTATTATGTACAACACAAACAAGGAAAAAGTTGGACATGAGAAGGAAGAAATTGCTTTTGAAGAAGAAAAGGGAACACTGGAGTAAGACAAGGGAAGATTAAAAAAAGGAACATATCCAAATGAATGTTTTGATCATCTGAAAACAGAAAGGGAGAAATCATGGAGAATCTGGTTTCATGAAAGAGTGAAAGATTGTGTTTTGGGAACCCAGTGATACAGTTAAAATGAGTCCAAAGTGGGAATGTGAGGTATAGGATAATCACATTGTACTGTACTGTCAACTCTTTTTTTCCACAGACCATTCGTACCAACCCTAAAAATGCATGAACAGAAGCAGTGGTGAAGCATGTGGCTCCAGGGGCATTCCTCTCTAGAGAGGCCTTAGGTATCTTACTCCCTGTTCTCCATTTTCTATCCAAATCCTCAAATCCCCTTTTACACGTTTGATGATTTCTGTCACTTCATAAATAACTTACATTGTTTCTTCATCTTCTCTCTCACTAAGAATGAAGCCCAGAAGCAAGTGCCTCATTGTCTTGTTTATTGATTTCCAATCCCTGGCATATGGTTAAGACCTTGATCAATATTTGTTGAAGGGATGAGTAAAATGTAGGCATAAGATCTGCCAGGAAGATAAAGAAGTAGATTAGAGTTGGGCTTTTGACATGGGGGTCGAGTATAGATGTAGTGGAACAGAATCTTAGAACTAAAGCCAAAGGAGCCATCATTTTAGATGGTTGAAGACTTGGGCATTTTAGTTACAATAATTTCAATGACAACCTGGAAGACACCATCTTTCCTAGTTCACTTACAAGAAAGAAAAGATTCATGAGGATTAAATAAATTACTTGCCTCTGGTCCACAAGCAGAATGTGAAAGAACAGGTATCAGAAACTATAGCTGTTTATATAGGTTCTGTTATTTTTGTGATATCATGTGGTTTAACACCTTTCTCTGAGGCTTGTTTTCCACCCATGAGACAGATAGAGAAGAAGGGACAATAGGGCATAAATCTCTCCATAGAACAGTTGTGACATATCTTTTGTTTTGGCAGTACTGTGTGGGACCAACAAAACAAAACAAAAAACAAACAAAAACACATGGGCAAAGTTCATGACCTTTGTCTGCCAAAGTATAGCCAAAAACACAGGGAGGCCTCTTTGATGTAGGCAAACTAATGTGATTTCTTCATGGTCAACTTACAACATAAAAATGTTTTTGAGCTGCAGTTATCTGGACCTGGTATTGACTTATCCCATTTCATGGTCCACATAACTCCAGATACCAGAGTATGCGAGTAATAATGTCACAGGGAAAGACACTTCGCTGTTGAGTGTGTGCTGTTTTCTTGTGCAAAGCTAGCTATCTTTGCTGAGGTTGGCAGTGGTGAGGTTGTCCTGGAAACACCCTCTGAGCATCAGTCCCCTCCCAACCCTTCTTCCCTCATAGTTCCCATGGGAATTCTAAACTTTATTTTCCCAGGTACAGAGAGAGTCAATTAGTAGTCAGTGGTTGCTACTAATCACTATTTTATCCCCAATTCAATTTCAACCATGGAGAACAAAGTAACTTTTAAAAGAATACCAAAGGGGAAAAACTGTCAAGAATACCTCAGAAAATAAATCTTGAGGTGAAGTAAAATCCTTCTTTCGTTTGCTAATAAATCCTATTTCTGGAAACCGGTCTTAGGAAAGAGACAATAAATATAGATACTTTTTGGCCTAAAGCTCTTTATTTAAATATAAATAGGAACTTTGAGTTAAATTCAGCATCTAAAGCAGGTAAAAACTATCAAATTATAGGGGGTATATATGGGAGCTAAAATGTTGATTATATAGGAGTTAATTAATAACAATTAAGAAATTATAAAATAACATAGTAACAAATAGAAAACAAAACTAAACAGCATTTGAGTAACTGCAAATATAGTTTTAATGCATGGAAGAAAGATCAGAAGAAAATACAAAACTTTTAAAGTACATACATGAAAGGGTATGGATTATTCTCTTCCTGTTATTGAGCCATCTGAATTTCTGTATGCTTTATGCTTATAGATGAAAATATCTGATAGTCTTACTTTTAAACTTTAGTTTTGAAAAAAATGAAGATTTATAGTCATCCTATGGGAAAACAAATTCAGGTCAAATCATTTCTACTTCACCCTGACTCTGGCTTCAAGCTGAGGGTCAGGTGGCATGAGAAGAGTATCCAACCTCGTTTAACAGATTTACCTGCATTTTTTTTCTCATCTAATTCCTACACCTGCCACTAAGACAGAAATGATGATAACTTTAATCTTATGAATACAAAATTAGAAGATTGAAGAAACTTCATGTATCATTAGATATGAACCTGGATGTCTTACTTTCCCATCACTGTGAAGAGACACCATGACTGAGGCAACTTATAAAGGAAAGCATTTAATTAGGGCTACTTGCTTAACAGTTTTAGATGGTGAGTCCATGATCTCGTATTGGAGAGCCTGGGAGCAGACAGACAGGCATGGTGCTGAGATAGTAGTTGTGAGCTCACATCTTATCTACAAATTGGAGGAAGAGAGAGAGGTGTGGGTGCTGGCATGGGCCTTTGAAACTTCATGGCCATCCCCATGGATGTATCTCCTCCAACAGGCCACACCTTTTCAAAACAAGGCCACACCTCCTAATCCTTCCCAAACAGCTCTACTAAGTAGGGACCAAGTATTCAAATATATGAACCTATGGAGACCATTCTTATTCAAATCAACACTCTAGAACATTGTGATATACAGTATGGTATATGTGTGTGTGTGTGTGTGTGTGTGTGTGTGTGTGCATGTGTGTGTATGTGCGCTCTTAGTTGCTGGTACAGAATTCCTAGAAACCTTGACCAATAGGAATTCTCAATGTATCTTTTATTCTAATATGTGATTATCCATCCTAGAGCCTAACTAAACCCTTGACATTTTAGATAATAGAAAAACCATATCTTTTTCCTTTTTTTCATTTTTTTTTTTTTTGAGACAGGGTTTCTCTGTGTATCCCTGAATTGTAACTCACTCTGTAGACCAGGCTGGCCTCAAACTCAGAGATCTACTTGTCTCTGCCTTATGAATGCTGGGATTAAAGGTGTGTGCCACTACCACCAAGCAAAAGTCACATTTCCTATGGATGGACTCTTCCTAATTCCTTGATGGAGAATAGTTACCAAAAGATCAATCTATGTTAGCAGCTTGGACCTCTCAGCCTCACTGCCATTTGCTGAGGTAGGAGAAGAACTGGAGACTGATTTAATAATAATCTATCATCTTCCCATGAAAAGTCACTGGACTTCAGGCTTTGGGTAGCTTCTTCTGAATTGTAAGCACATCCAATTGCCAAATGTTGTACATAAAAAGCCAAAGGAAGGGAAAAGAAGATCTTGTACCATCCGTACCTTACACTCTCCATCTGTATCCTTGGCAAGGCCCAAGAGATCAAAAGTAAATGAAGCATTTCCCTGAGTCCTGTGAGCCACCCTGGCTAATTAAGAACCCCCTAGGAGATGATGGTGGGAAACCTCAATTTATAGTTAGTGATGAAGTGTGGAACCATAATGGCCAGGGTTATGGAGAAATGGTACAGGGAGCTTCAAGTCTGGATATTTTAAACATTAGGATGGCAGGAGTTGGCTACCCTCCACTCCCAACCTGGTGGTGTAAAGCTCGCTCCCCCACCATTAACCTTAGTAAGAATTTACCACCCTGACACTTATCATGCTTCATTCCTTGTTTGGCCATATAATGTTCTTCCCTAACCGCACCCTACAGCCCCTAAGCATGCAGATGAAGCATCTTCCAGTACCCCTCCTCTGGCCAATGGTACATGGATACACAAACCTTGCTCCAGAGACTACCTCCCCAGGGGCATAAAAACCTCCTTCCCCCCAATAAGCCACTGGTTCTCCAAAGCTGTTCCTGGGTGTGTTGATTGCACACAAACTCACCATCAGTGGAGATCCTGCTGCACTCAGCCTGCCCAAGCATCCCTCCCTCCAGCCCAGCTCAGTGCACAACAGGCCTGGCTACTCTGAAATAGACAGGTGGCAGCAACAAAGTAGCTTCAGAAACCCAAACTTGTGACTGTAATCTGAAGTGGGAGCTTCCTTGTATGACTGAGCCCTTTGCTTGTGATATGTGACTCTAATTTCAGGAAGAGAATAGTGATTCATTATAAATTGTTTGGGGTGTAGAGGAAAAACCCTATCTATCTTTTGTTAAGAATGTAGCAGGAGAAAATAATTGCTTTTCATACTACTACATAAAAGGAGCCCAAACCCATCTGTCTGATTTTAGACACATTTGCCTGTTGGGAAGTTGTAGAAAATACTTAAGCTCATATACTCAGGTCTCTTGCTAAACATGAGTTGGTAGAATATATAGAAGAAAATACACAAGAAATAATACTTATCTGAAGTGAAATTAGGCAACCAATAAAATTGATGGTTATGGGCTGGGGAGCTGACACAGTTGGGAAAGTGCTTGCTGCACAAACATGAAGAAGACCTGAGCCTAGAACCTATCACACTCACCAGCCAGCTTAAGTAATTGGTGAGTTTTAGGTTCTGAGGGAGACTCTGTCCTTAAAAGAAAATCAAACTGGCAAGAAATTGAGGAAGATAGTCTTGAACATTCCCATCTTGGTCTCTACATGCATAGGAGCTAATGAACAGTAATAAAGATTACTATAAAACAAAATAATAACAAATACAAAACAAAAGTAAATATTTAGTATCAGAATAACTGTTAAAGTAGTTTTAAAACAGAAGAAAATACAAAACTAGTAAAAGGCATAGATAAAATGGCATAGGTTATTCTCATTTTTCTGTTGGCCTCTCTGGATTTTTCAGATATGCTTTATGTTACATAAAAGAGGGAAGTGTGATGGTGTAGTGTTAAGCATTCTAAATGTTAATTGATCCTTTTTGCTGTCTGTTACTTATATTAACTCTGATTGGTTAAATAAAATGCTGAGGCCTGAGATTGGGCAAAGACAGAGAAAAGTGGGACTTCCTGAGATTATAACAGGAAGCCTGACCTTTACACAGAGGATTAATTCATTCCAGCCAGGAGCAGCTGGAAAGAGGATGCACACCATGGTTAGAAAAAAGAACCTCATTCCACATGGCCAGGAATATCAGCATATCATGGAGAATGGCAGTCCAAGGGGACGTATGTATATATGGGGTCATATTTGGGTAGCAGAATTAAGAGTTAGCTTAGATGAGCTAGGATTGCCAAGGCTTGTTAAAATCCACATGGTGTCTGTGTGTACTCCTTTATAATGGTGGGTTAAGGATTAAGAACTGCCCGACCAATTAAAGATAATATAAATACTGTTAAACAATTTAATTAATTTTTTTCTACAGAAGTGAATGCCACTGTCCTTGTAATGCATGCATGCACATGTGTATATATATGCATACACATCGTTAAAAGATGCATCTTTTTGTAGAAGGATGAATAATGAAATTTCTCAAGGTACATCGTTGCCTAGATTTGTGAACATTTTTCAACAGTATTTTATTTGTGTGATTTAAAAGGCATTCAAAGATGTTTTCCTAAATTAAGATTGTTTTGATATCGAGACATGCCAGCTCCTGACAGCATGCCCTATTCCACTCCAAGTAGAAGATGAGCATCGAAGAATCTCCAGTGTGAGATGGTTGAATTAGTGGCAAGACTATCTCTTGGCAAAAAAACAAACAAACAAACAAACAAACAAACAAACAAACAAAACCTTGCTTCAACTGTAGACAGACTGTTGTTCAAAAAGGACAAAAAAGGAAGCAGGTAAGTTGACAGCCTGGCTCTGCCAAGACAGGGTAGGCAAGTCCTTCATAATTCCTGCTCTACAATCAATGTCTGTCAGAGAAATGGGGCCAAACAGCTGAAGATTGATGCTATAATGTATGGAGAGAAAATGGGAACTGTCGAGGCAACCATGGGTATGTCATTTCTTAGTTTTAGAAGCTGCGGGCCCTGCACTTCCTATATAATCAGATATATTTATCCCTCTCAGGTCTCTGAGGTGGTTGAAGAATAGATAGCTAGAGTCTCATAGTTAAATTTTGAGTTGTTTAGGAATCAAGAGGGAGTTCTGGATCTAAGAAGATGTTTTTAAAATTGTGATGCAAGTTAGTATGAAAGCTGAGTTAGACAGAGAACTTTAAACTCATGGAGATAGTTAGATAGTAGAATGTTAAAGTCAGGGGCCAAATACATATGGACTGGACATTGAGAATGTATGTTAAGCCATATAACTCTCAGAATTGTGGCCTATTTATTTCAGTTGTTTTGTACTGTATTTATTGTTATAAGAGAAAGAACCATTTGTTGGACTGAAAGGGGAAGCTGTTGGGGGGAAAAAGATCTACCTTAAACTAAAAAAAAAAGGGTAGAGGATGGGGGGGTTGAGGGGGAAGAGGGTGGAAGGGTGGGACAGGAAGGGGGAGTAGGGAAGGGATTGTGATTGAGATGTAACTGGAAGAAAAAAAATAAATATAAAAAAGAGAGAGAGATAATATCCCAGACACTGAGAGAGAGAGAGCTAGAAACCGTGTGGTTTGATAATATCCCAGATGCCGGGAAGGGACGCCTCCTCACAACCTGACTCCAGTTGCCAAGTCACCAGACTGGACCTTCTTGGTTCATGGGAGTGAGGGGAAGAATTTGGAGGGAAATTATCACACTTTCTGAAGGGAAAGATGCTACTGAGCAGTAAGTGAAACATTTATGCATTACCAAATTCCCAAGAAGTAATGAAGGGGGAGTGATCTCTCCCTTCCTATTCTCACACAGGGGATATGACTAGCAATTTGTCATTTCCCTTGAGGACACAAATACACATTGTGTCCCTGGGAGATCCCTCTAGAAACAAATCAGGCAGGTGGCTGAGGCAGAATTCTTAGACTTTTAAGAGTGTTCCTGTTGAAAGGGAGAGCTTTAGTATCTTTTAGTCAGTTTACATAAACTTATATTAATTCTATGTAAATAACATTAATATGTTCTACATTCTTGATATTGAAGTACAAACTTGGCAATTTGGTCTCCAAATTTTTCTTTGCTTTTTCCAGCACTTTTCACTGATGCTTTCTCAGTTTTCAAATGCACACAAATACAAATTTGAGATATTGCTTTCATGGAAACATTATACTAATTTGGAAATATTTGATAACATTATGTTATAATGTTTATACTATAAATATTAAAATAATATTTCCTTATTGGTGGGATTCTTTAATTTTCTCAATAACAGATTATAATCTCCATATATACTTAAAATAAAAATAACCTTTTTTGCTGTTTAAAAACAATAAAATAAAAATAAAAAGCAGACATGGAAGTTTAGCTATAGTGATTTAAGAGCCAATCACCTATGAAGGAGTGAGAAACCCTATTCAAGGGTATATAGTAATCTGTTTTTTAAAATTAAATTTTGACACTGTGGAGATTGAAAAGCTAGAAATAAATTCTGTAGATACAGTAACTCACACCTATTCTAGATCCATTAGGAATTATTGCTGAATGCTGATTAAATGCTGTCAACTGGAAGGCTTACAAATCTCACATGGGCCAGTTGTGAAGAGTTGTACACAGCAGTGCTACGGAATGATGAAGAAGAAATTTTTGTTATTGTCAACAGGTGGATGAGCCTGAAAGACTTTACGTAATGTCAAATAAGTGAGACGCAGGAGGACCAATTGCCTGCGTTCTCACTTAGAAGTGGGAGCTCACACAGCCGACCTCAGAGGCCATGCGTAACCAGTACTTACCAGGAGCTCACACTGGACAGGGAAAGGGGGAAGTGCTGGTGAGAGGGTGGGTAGTGGGCCCAAGGGTGCAATTTGCACAGGAAGAATAGCTTCTAACCTTCTAGAGAATAGAAGCACAATTATGACTGACAATTAATTGTATTTTTCTGAATCCTTAGGAGAAGAATTTGAAATTTTTCCTACAAAGAAAATGAAAACTGTCTGGTGATGAATCGGTCAATTACCCTGAGCTGATACATAATGTTTTATATACATGTTTTGATTGTTAATAATGCCAACTTGAAAGAAAGTCCTAGAAGATGGGCCTCTGGGCATGTTTGTGACTAATTAGGTTAGCCTCTTGACATACCTATGACAATTTATCTAGATCGGATTAATTGAAGTGAGAAAATCCACTTTAACTGTGGGCTGCACCGTTCTGTGGGCTGGGACCCCAGAATGATGAAAAGGAGAAACTAGTGTGAACAGCAGCTTTCTTCACTGTCTCTCTCTGCTTTCTGACTGTTGATATAATGTGGCCAGTGGCCTCCAGATCCAGTTACCATAACCAGTCCACCTGGATGAACTGTATCCCTACACAATTTCAAGTATCAAAATAAAATATCATAGTAAACACAAGAGAGAGAGAGAAAGAGAGAGAGAGAGAGAAAGCAGACATACTGTATTTGTCTGAGACTGACTTAATTTGCTAAATACAGCTATCTCTAGTTATACTCATTTTTCTGCAAATAACATAGTTCCATCTCTTATTATGGCTGAAAAATCCCCATTGTAGACATACTCCCTTTTTCCGGTTCCATCCTGTTACTGCACCACTAGGTTTGCTCCTTAAGTAGCTATTGTGAGCAGGGCTGCAATAAACATTGATTACATTCACTGTTTCTGTGATATGTTGACGTAAGGGTCAATACCCAGAAGTGGTATGGTTGGGTCATACGGTAAATCTATTTTGGTTTGTTTTTGTTTTGAGGAATCTCCATACTGCTATCCACAGTAGCTGGGAGGGTTTTCTTTTTTAATATCAGTTAATACTTTCAGTCTTATTTTTAATCTAAAAATAGGAAATAAAATGCCCACTCAAATAAATTAATTTTTGGCACTTAGATTATTAAATTACCCAGAAATAATTTCAATGATTATTTAAATTGTGGTCTTTGTGACTTCATTATCATAATATTTAAAATATGATTTTCGTTTTGGACTTCTCATGTGACACAACCCTTGTCCTCATCGGGATTTTAATTAATGGCTCACATACTCACCTACTATAATTTTACCAGGATCATAATTTAGCTGTTTCAATGTCAAGAAAACAAATTGCCATAATCAGTGACATTTAATCACTTACACAGAGGTGGCACTGAAGTAGCAAGGCCATGGACAAATGGGAAGCAGTTGCATGCTTTTATTTCAGAATTCCCACAAAGGTCTTTTTATACTATCTAATTCAGGCATTCTGTCCTTGCTTCTTTCTCTCTCTGGCCACTATTGTGTTTGATATAAACCTTGACATGTCTTGTTACAACTCACAAGTAATTTGCCCTCTTACACATGGAATATATGATTATTCAAAATACACATCAGATGCTGTTGATTGGTTAAAGGATTTTACAAATGTTAGGTAGCATGAAGCAGTGTCTCCATAGCAAATAAGTATGCAGCTATATTTAAGGAAAACATAAGGACACAGGAAGGTGATGAGCAGGGACTATCCCGCATGCCTGCATTCTGATTGGAGAGTATTTATTGGCTATAGTACCAACTGCTGTTTCAGTTAGACTTTGGATTTAGGTAAAATTTTCACTTAATATACACTAGGTACTTGAATAGTTTGATGGACTATGGTGATCCTCAAACTCCCAAAATGCAAATGTATAATATTATCATATATTCATAGGATACAAAAGCAGTACTCCTCTGGTGAGAAGATGGGCCTGATTTCTAGCAAATGGACTACTACTGAAGCTCTCATGGAAAAGTTTTAAAGCTTACTGTAATTCTGAGACCTATCAGGAGACAACAACTTATGTAATATATCTTTTAAAAACTGTGCTATGAATATAATGCTTGAAAATATCATATTGAAGCAACATTGGGGAGAAATTAAAAGGAATTACTCAACTTACCTCTCTGTAACAAAGAACAATCTCTGGCCAGCTAAAGGTCACCAATAGGGGGACAAGTTTAAAAGGTAAAGAAAAGACACTTGAGCTCTGGTCCTGACCCTGTCCATCAACTGCGTGCCCCTCAGCAGACTGTTGAACCTCCAGCCTCTGTAGATCTTGGTTTCCTCCATTTGAAAATGAAAGGGTTGGAATAGCACACTCTTGTTATCTGGAGTTAAGTTTTACAATGCTGCGGTTCTAAGTCTGGACGTATACAGGGAATCCAGCATAGATGGTGGAGGCTAGGGATACTGGTTGAATATTGACAATATCATATGCGTCAATGTATTAGCTCCCAGAGACACCAAGTCACGTACTAGAAACACATACACATTGCAGCCCCTGTGTAAAAATGATTAAAAGAAGAAAGAGAAATGATAGGCCATGTATTTTGAGACATCTTCCTATAGAGAGACACCTTTTCAGGCAATAAAGGAAAGATATAAGACAGAGTAGCATACAGTGTCCAAGAACTGAGACATCCCAGGTCCTTTGCTCTGCTGTCTGTGACAAGCCAAGGCATGGTAACTAGAGCCCATATTAATTCTGTCTGATGACACCATCTGGTTCTAAGTGTTTATCTAGGCCATAGATGTCACCGTCTAGATGTGGTCACTGTGATAGTCACAGGTCAAAGAGGGGTCTAATTACATGCCCCAGTACTTAAAGGGTAAAGTCACCCAAGCATGAACATAATCAGTCAGTCCAAACAAGACCCATTTATAATTTTAATTATCAGTGAATCAGACAACTCTATCAAATACCAATTATTTGGCTGTTACTGAAAAATAACTGTCTTGTCTTGTTAGTCTCTGTAATAACCCCTTGAGGGATGTTGAAATGTTTCCTTTAATGTAAATATTTATTAAAATCCATCAAGCAGAATTAGACTCATTTAATGATGCTCAGTATTGGTTTATTTTATTTTTTCTCCAATATAAGAAGAATGTTATAGAAAGAGATCATGTACCATTCCCACCCAAGCTGTATATGCATTGGCATGCAGCACAGTGCCACTCCCACAAGCTCTCAACTTTTACATTGTAATAAGTATTTTATGCTGGCTGGATGGCTCCATGTCGTGTGTAAAGCACTTAGTGTTCAAGCCTAAAGAACTGGGTTCAGTCCCTGGAGCCCTTGGTAGAAGGAGAGAACCAACATCTGAAAGTCATCTTCTCCTCTCTACCTGAGTAACATGGCAATATAAGCATCTGTACAACCCCCTTCCAGGTGCACACATGCATGCACGTGTGTGCGCACACACTCCCCCACATACACAAAATACTACTACTAGTGTAACCGAACTTTTAAATTATTATTTAACACTTATTTATTTATTACTAAATTCACTTATAACAAACACCAACAATTTCTTAACTATTAATCCTATAAATTCCTACAACCCCTTTAACCTATCCACTAAACCTATTGATAATTATTTTTCTAACCTTTTAGAATGATACAGTCTCTGGGGCAGGTCCTCAGTCGTCAGGAACACAGTCTTTGTTGTAGATTCTTTAACGCACTTAGCAGTCCTTTTTCTGGATCTCTCAGATGCAGGTTCGTCAGGGTAAGTTGGTTATTGCAGTCTCACCTTAAATAAGGCTTCATGCTTTCTTCTCTGTGGGAGAACCCAGCCGTCTGCAGGCCAACTTACTTCTTTTGAATCAGAAACTCAGCTGCTCTGCCTCAGTCCTTAAAGCCAGGCACAATTTCCTTTAGGCCACTGTTTGGACAGATCAAACCCCTCCAGGCAAAAGCTGAGCCACAGGTTCCAGTCCTTGGCCTTTTGGTGTCTTGCTCAGGCTTTCTTTGCTCACTGGCTTCTTTCTGCTTCAGGGAGAGAGCTGGCCATCAATGGCCAGCCCTTTTTTCAGCAGGACTCTTGGAGCTCTCTAGCATCAGGGGCCTCTTCTTTTTCTGGGCTCCATGCACTGTCCTTAAATAGGAGGAACTCTGTTTCAGCTTAATTTGGGCTCCGCCCACTTAACAGCTGAAAACAATGTCAGGCCAGATACTTTGTTTCTTCAAGTCTATTGAGTCTTTCCTGTTTTCCTGACTTCAACCTTGTTTTTCAGTCTATTGAGTCTTTCCTGTTTTTCAGTCTATTGAGTCTTTCCTGTTTTTCAGTCTATTAAGTATTTCCTGTTTTTGCTGACTTCATGCTGATAATGCTCTTCAGGCCCTGAATTAAGAGACAGTATCAGAAACCCCTATGTATTTTCTAAATCTAATTTATCTAACCCTACATACTAGGAACAACAACGGTGATCATGATGATAATAATAATAAAGAATAAAATGTAAGTTAAAAAAATATAGTGCTTAGTCTGGGGATGTAGCTCAGTTGTTAGGGTGCTCGCCTAGCATTCATGATCCCTAGCACAGCAGTAAATGGTCACAGTGGTTCACAGATGTACTTAGAAAGTTGAGGTAGGATAAGAGGAAGTTGAAGTCACCCTCAAATGACATGAGAGAGAGAGAGAGAGAAGCTCAATAAATAAGGTGGCAAGAACCTTATTTTGTCAATGCAAATGACATGAGATAATGTATAGACAGCTTCCCCTGGAGATTTTAGCGCCTACAGATGTCCACTTCAGAGAGATTAGCACCCGGCATAGAGAAACACAGCTTTGGACTCATCAGGCTTATCTTTCTCTAACTCCAAAATTATGCTTTCCTCAAAGAACTCAGCAAGTCCTGCACAAATGAATTCTAGCAGGAAGCCTGTGGTACTCTAAGCACTGTCTTCGATGAGCCATACACAATTTGCAGCTAAATACCATCGGGTATTAGGAACCTCACATACTTTAACCTGATAGCATCTGTGAGGGGAAAGGCGGCAGAATAGCCAGTCTGACCATGTTCTTAAAAACGGGCTATTTGAAAATGAGTAGCTTTAAATAAATTGTCTTTCATCCCTGTCTGGGGCTGTCACTTTGTGATCTGCCCTTTGGTGAGTGGCTCTCAAAGATGCTTTCTGCTGTCATCATTGCTTCCCTTTTCTTTTTTACCTATAGCAATTAAGACACTAGTAATATGTTATGGGCACGTCTTTGATATTTCCATTTCATTTGCAAATTCACTGCTCCTCAGTCATTTTTGACACTCTTATAATTTTTATCTGCAATTATGCTTTCATTATCTTTCTTTCTGATATTTTAGATGTCCAATAAGCCTCTCAATTTCCTTAATTACCATGTAACCTTCCTTCTGCATGCCAAGGGCTATTTTTATTCGTACAATATTTATTAGCAATTGGCACACACACACTTTTATACTTAGAGTAATTTATCTGGTCTGTCCTTTATTTACCCTCTGTTTCTCTCTTCTAGAAACATTTTGTGCTATTTGGTAACACTTGATGCTAGCTCACGTCAGTGTACTGTCTGTCTTCTTTGAACATCTTTGAGGATCTTACACTATGTTTATAGGTGATAAGAAATCTTGGATGGTTGCCCCAAACAATTTGGTTCCCCCATTTGTCCAGCCGTCCTTTTTTCCTTTCTTACTTACAGCAAATGTCTCCATCAAGGTAACCACATGCTGAGTAGCCAGGCCCTCAATTCTTTCTGGGTGTTACAATTCACCTTCCTCTTCTTTCACTCAAGGTCATGTATTTTGCACTTTGTATTCTGGTCTTGGAACAAAGAAGTTGGGGCTTTGGGCAGAAAAGGGTACTGGTACCATCCCCAGTCTATCTCCAACATTTGAGCTACAAAGTAAAAGGCACCAAGCAAAAGTCTGCTCTCTACTCATGGCAGGATGAGTACTTGTACACTGTCAAACGTTCATAGCAAATTAACATCCTGGGTGTTAATAAGTAAATTTATTTATAAAAATTAAGATTAGCTTTAGAATATAATCTACTTGATTGAATAAGAGATACCTACTATTTGAAGATGTATCAGGCCTAGCAGGTAGAAAGAGGAGGCGAAACCACCTTTATCTCTGTCAGTGATAACCACTGTGGAGTATTCTTTAGAATATCTGTGATAACCCTTGCTTCAAATTATAAAGAAGCCATTGGGAGAGGGAGAACCACTTTTATTCAGGGATGGGAACATTGTTTGAAGGTTGTGCTCCAGTGGATGGGCTTATACACATGTATAGGTAGCACTAACTGGATCAGTGGGTTAAAAAAAAAAGGAAAAAGAAAAAGGTTGTGAAGTTGGGAGGAGGATGTAGTGGAGATAGGTTTGGGAGGAGGTGCAGGGGAGAGTGGGTGGTAGATATAACCAAAATAACATATATCTGTATATATATACACACACACACACACACACACACACACACACACACACACACACACAGTACCTACTTCCTCTATGTTGACCCAAATTCTGGAATTGTGTCCAAGTTTCCCAAGTAACACCATCAGCTGGGACGAACACATTCGAAACATGAGCCTATGGGAGACATTTCATAGTTAAACCCCTAGAGAAAATTTCCCTTTCTGCTTTTTCACTTACAACAATTCATATTTATTTTTCTTAACTAGAGTGTATTAGTTAGGGTTTTCTAAAGGTACAGAACTGACTGAATGAATCTCAGAATGTGACTTCTTCTATTCATCCAGACAGTACGACAATGGCTGCCTTTACACTGGGGGGGTGGGGTGGGGTGGGGTGTCTGAGAGTTCAGGAGTTGCTCAGTCCACAAGGTTAGATGTCTTAGCGGTCCTAGTCTGGCACTGGAGGCCTGGAGATTTCCTTCAGAATCACTGGTCTTCAGGTTTTGTTAGAAGCCCAAAGAAGCAGGGTTCTGATACCAGCCAATGACTGAAGTGTGTGGCAGCAGCAGCATAAACAGAACGTGAACTCACCGGCAATATACAAAGGTAGTGAAGAAAAAACAAAGTTGGCCTCTCAGGCCTCCCTCTGTCTGGGCTGCCACCTGAGGGTACCAACCACATTTCCACACTTCAAATGACCTGGTCAAGAATATCTCTCACAGGTGTGCCCACTAGTTTATCTTTTAGTTGATTCCAGATTCAGTCAAATTCACAACCAAGATCAATTGTCTCATAGAGTAACAGTTAATGGCATTGTGTTCTCTTTTTCTTTCATTTGACACCTTATTTTAAATTTCTCCCTCTTTTGAGAATAACTGTCTACCAACTTCTCTGACTATATTCACCTTCTTTCAATTAAATGAGTTTTTCCCTCAGGCTTTTTCTCCTTGATCCCACAAGACACACATGACTAACATTCTTGAGGACTTGACTTTCCTCATAGTTTACATGAAAGTTTTGATGACACAAGGGAGGCCACTGAATCAGAGGTAAGAAACCATCTCCTGTGCTTGGAATGAATAAAGAACAATTCAGTGGTTGTGATGGGGTGGCTGTTCTGGAAGTCAAGTGTCAGCTCCAAAGTGGTAAAACTGGAAAAATCTAGTGGGCATTCATCCAACAAAAGAACATATGAACTAAAAATGTATTATCTTAATGTGCACATTTTTATTTAATTCAGGGTAAAGTAGAATGAATCATAATAGGCCAATAATAATGACTTATGGCTTCCTTCCTATGGCACATTTACAATAAATGGCAATTTACCATTAAAGAGAGAGATTTCTTTTTTTGTACAAGAAAAATTAGCATTAGTCATACTGAGAAAGAACAAGTTTCCATTCCTGCACTTAGGACTTGTATCCAGCTATTCAAGCCTAGAATATCACACAGCAAACACTTTTGTCTAGCGGCCTGCTCCCTACTCCCATTTAGGAAACACAGGAAGAATTAAAATGTGAGTACTTATGACATCATTTAAAGTGTGCATTGATGAACCAAAGACCAGCCAGCAGAGCTGTTTGGAGAAGAGTTTATGTTCCAGTCATTAGACTTGCTGACTGACCCCAGACTTGGAATTGTATGGGTAGAAGAAGAGAATGGCAGGTTTTCAGGCATCTGTACATATGTAATAACAATGTGTGCAAACCATTTGGGTTCCTAGTCTTCATGTTGATGCTCAGTTTGTTTTGGGCTTATATTTCTCCTTTCCTTTTCCTACTTCCTTCTTCCAATATGATACACCCTGGTGGGCCAGTTAAAGGGCTCAGCAGGTTAAGGTGTGTGCCACAATCCTGACCATCCAATTTTGATCTCCAAGGGCTCACACAGTGGAAGAAGAGAATCAGCTTTGTAAATTGTCCTCTGTCCTCAACATGTGTGTTGTGACACACACAGGGATGAGCACATATACATAACACTCAGAAAGAATACATACAATGAAACGTTAAAACACACAAACACTCTGGTGCTTTACTTTCATGGACTGTTTATTGATAAATTATAGATCATTGTTGTTTTCACCAATAAAAAAGGATCTGGAATTTTCCAATAGAAAGTGACTAACTGAACTTTATTTGGTGCAAAACTTCATCATTGTTTTCTAGGTAAGAAAAGTATACATGTAAAGCTGACTACAAATGCATAATTCTAAATATGTAACTATGAAACTTCCATTATTCTGCTTAACTCTTGACTGTCTGGCTAACACTTTCCTAGAGCTCTGAGAGATGCCAGATTAAATTATAGGGAAAACCCTAACACTTTAACACCTGCACGTTCTATTTCTGTGGTCTATAAACCAATTCACAATAACCTGATTAGGGAAAAGTCTTGAGTAATTGGATGAAGTAGGGCTCAGAAGATCTGTACAATAATCAACAAAATCTACCCTGCTAGTTGAGCACTGGTTCTCAATCTATCCTAATGGCCTTTATCAAAGCTGAAGCTTCAGAGAAAGGGTATCAAACCCTCAAAATGGAGCTAATTTTATAAGCTTTTTGAAAGTAGATTGGATTTAACAGGGCTGTGCTTTTGGAAATGAATGGTTGATATAAATCAGGGGTAGTGGAAAGGTAACGTTTATCTGATTTGATTTAGCAGCAATCTAGTCCAGATGGCAATGTGGAATTTAAAGATATTGAAATATATGGTTGCAGCTGGAGATTGTATAAGCCTAAATATAAATAATTCAGATGTGCTTATGCATTTAACAATGTCAGTTTTAAATATATATAAGAGCCAAGACTTTAGGCTAGGAATTGAAAATAGGAAAATTACTAAATGTAGGTACTCTTACATATGTGACCATATTTTAATGCCCAATTTAGTGCTAATCCAAAAATGAAGGTAGAATTCATCAGTTGTACCTGTCTAGCCTAAGAAATTGAGGTATCAACCAACATGAGTTTAAATGTGGAATATCAGAAGCAACAACTCTGAGGAGAAGCAAGAACTAGTCCAATGAGCATATGATTGATCATGACACATAACAGAGTGAACTTTGCATCCATGTTCAACTCACAGGTCTGTCAATTTTAAAAGGAAACAAAGAAGTATTGGCACCATGGTAACCAGGCCAGCCAAGTTTGACTGGGTCCTCAGAAGGTATTGGAATCAGACTTCTAGGTACCAAGAAGTTGGGAGAACGTCATGATTCTTTCTCTAGTCAGAAAGACCCAGAGCTGAAAGACCTAAATTCACATTCTGCCTTCCATGGATGTAGGCCAAGTGCATAAGAAGGGTCCAATGTGCTAAAGTTGTTGAGGCCTCACTGAATCAAGGAGTGTCAGACACTGACATAGTAACATCTGTTCAACTCTTTCCACATCTTGGCTAGTCTTCCTTGCCTTGATATACTCTAAAGCCAGGGAGCCGAGACCCAGAGATGAGTTTAGGCTCTCCTGAGATTCCAGGAGGTCATGTTTTTCAACAACTACATCTATACTGTGCATTCTCCTCCCAGAAGCCTGTGCATCTGTGTTTCTTCAAGGGCAGCCTCTTACCTTGTCAACTTGGGTGCTGTTTCTTCATTCCTCACCTTTCACCCTGGGCCCTTGCTAGTTGGATCCTCAATATGATGGTTTGATACAAGGTAAGATCTTAAACTAAAATTTGGGGTAGAACAAAAAGATGATGATTTACAGAAAATGTCATACATAAAATTTATCAAGGTTTTTACAAGATGTCTGGGGTGGTAACTATGAGGAAATGGGACATCAAAGATGACTCTGGGCCTCACATTTGGCCCGAATAAACCCTACGAAGAATCAAAGACATGCTTGAAAATAAAGAACCTGTTTTAGAGACTACATGACTTCTCGAAGGTCACAGTGCTAATTATACTTTTAGAGCAAAGGTCCCTGGATCCCAATATAGAGCCTGCCCATTCCATCTCTACAGAAAAGTTGTGTGAAGAGGGCCACTAAAGCCAGAGAGGAAGCAAGATTGATCTAGATTTTCCTAATCAAAAGCAAAGTCCATTGGAGGGTGATGGAATGCTGGCCTTCATTTAAAAATAGATCAATGGTAATGTCATCATTTCTCCTGGAGTCTATTTTAAGAGAAGGCTTGGGAAAGTAAAACCTTTATGAAGGAAGAGGAAGGCAGAGAATCTTGCCAAGAGAAGCATTTATCCTGGTACACCTACCAGATGTCTTGCCTGGTTGAAATTACTTTCTGAAGTTATTTTTCTTGAGATATAGGTATCTTGATTTCATTAGAAATATTCTTGAAATGTTAGCTCTCATCTAGCCTGGTCCATTTCCACACTCAAGAGTCTACCTCCACAATTGTCAAGAGAGGGAGGCAACCTGTTCTTATCAGGTCTCCCTTTCAACCCACTGAGTTGCCCTCTATGGACCCTAACCAGTCAAATACCAATCCTTGCCACTCTACTGTGAATGGATGGAGGAAGTGACATTCTTGTTCGTATCTGTAGTAATACAGAAGCCACAATAGAGTCACACTCAAAATGTTGGCTGAACAAAATTTAGCCATCCATTCATTTACTTACTCACTCAAATCAAACATGCATCCACAGATTGTTTTAGGGTTATAGATATTATAGGGTTTATGACACAATCTATCCCTGAGCAAATTATACAACCTTGCCATTGAGAAAGCCAGCTCAAAGGTCATTGTAATATAGGAAAAAAGTAATATGGACAGTGGGCAAGGTGGTACATGCCTATAATCCTAGCACTTCAAAAGCTGAGACAGGGCAAACACAAGCCCAAGGGTAGTGAAACATACAAACAAAAAGTATTGTGTCAGGATTAAGGGTATTCAATGATACAATATGTGATTAACATGTGAAAGGCCATAAGTTCAGTCTCCAGTGCATTTATTTGCTTGCATACACACACACACACACACACACACACACACACACACACACACA
>CAJQZJ010032130.1:8235158-8253023 GCA_907164525.1 Lophiomys imhausi
AGAAATAACTCTATAACTCTAAATAACCTGGTAAGAGCATCCAAATCAATCTTAGGTACAAAAATGTTTATACTGAAGAAGTGATAAATAATTTGAAACTCAAATGCCAGAAAGATGGAAGGGATAAAATGTGGCTGGTGATTGACAAAAGGTTGAGTAGTGGACAGATATTACCATTACAGGTAAAGGTGGAAGGGCAAGATTTCACAAGACTCAAGAACTGCAGTCTGATATTTGTTGTTGTTAAGG
This sequence comes from Lophiomys imhausi, assembly GCA_907164525.1. NCBI lineage: Eukaryota > Metazoa > Chordata > Mammalia > Rodentia > Muridae > Lophiomys > Lophiomys imhausi. The sequence goes on from CAJQZJ010032130.1 coordinate 8,235,408, forward strand.
CAGGATATCTAGACTCAAACCCACTTCATAGCTAAAGATGACCAAAAGATATGATCCCCTGCCTCTCCCTATTTAGTGCTGGGATTACAGGTATGGATCACACTGTAGTTTACACTGTGTATATAAACTACATACACAATTTATGTAGTCCTGGGGATGGATCCCAGGGCCTTGTGCATGGGTGCTAAGAACTCTTCCAGAGGAACTGCATTCAAACCCCAGTCTACCATTTTAGAAAGGCTTTCATACTCACAGGATAATTTGATTCTCACAGTCAGTCACTCTCTGGAATACACAGTGTTTGAGGAGTCAGACTGGGTTGTTATATCTGTTTTTAAAATGATGAAAAGACCCAGACTCAGTTCAGATCATACTTGCCAGAGTATCTTGACTCAAAGCTCACTCTACCCTAGCACAGTAAAAGTCATTTAGGACTCACTTGATCCCTCAGGTCTGTGTCTAAGGGACCCAAGCCAGGGCTTCAGTTTGGCCCCTGAGCTATAAGGGTATGCTGTCCTCATGATTGGGATAGCAGTGACCTTGTTCAGCCGGGTGGCCCTCTGGACTCTTATCTAAAGTACACAAATGCCCAAAGGCTTTAGCTTCAAAGGCATGCCAATTCTGAGAGGCTCCAGCTCCCTGTGGCTTCTTCTGGAATCCACAATCTTTGTGCCAGGAGCTGCAACTGCCAGGCAAGGAACAACTTGCTCCTGAGCCTGTTCTAATGCACTTTGAGAAACAGTCCTTGGGAAACTGTGTGTGACTGAACAGGCCATCTGCACTGAGCTAACACCCTAGCCTCCCAACAAAAGGACACAGAATACACCAGTGTAGTCACTCCAGGGCAGAGATATTCACCAGAGAAAATGTTTGCCCTTCTCTTTCTCTAACTTTCTGTATCTAGCCATCTCTCATGTCCAAATGAACACATCTCTGAAATTCTTGTAGCATCTACAACCTGCCTGCCATTTAGAACTGCCATATGCCCAAAGAATGTCAGAGAGATACAAGACAACATCTTTAGGTACTTCATACATAAACTGTGCTCTAATTTTCCTAGTTGGATAATTACATTCAACTCCATAAGGTAGGTAATGTTATTATCCCCATGTAACTGGCCAGTAAATCAAGTCAGTAGCAAGTTGGGTTTTGAATTTTAGTTCAACTTTAAACCTACCATAAGAATTCCTTATCTAAACATAAGTTTAAAATATAATCTACCGAGAGACAGCTCTTTAGAGAAAAGAAACAACCTTAGAGAATAGCATATGGAGTAGTGTGGCTACACCGAACACAGGTCCTGATGTTCAAAGCTGTGCCAGAAGTCATGGGATGGGATGCATCAGTACAACCGAACACAGGTCCTGATGTTCAAAGCTGTGCCAGAAGTCATGGGATGGGATGCATCAGTACAACCGAACACAGGTCCTTATGTTCAAAGCTGTGCCAGAAGTCATGGGATGGGATGCATCAGTAAATAAGTGAAGAAGGGTCTAGAGGTGGATTTTCAGAGCCCCAGAGCATGCTCATCTCACGCCTTCTTCCCACAATGCTTTTCCTTTAGCATTTTCCACTTCTGTCTCTAAACAAAGTGAAATTCAACTTGTTTATGAATGGAGAAAATGCAATCTCCCGTTGGCTTCTCCAAGCTTAAAAAATCAGGCTGAACTTATTACTTCTTAATTGGTGTCCCATAGCTATGTTGTAACAATGTTGTCTTAAGAAGGACCTGCAAGACACATTTCTTCTTTGAGGGTAAGGGCTTCTTTGTTTTGTAACCCCACTACAAAGTGCAAAGCTTGACATACAGTAAGAGCCTCATAAACACTGAGTTTCTTAAACATGAAAGGATGGGTACTAATGGAGAGCTTTATGCTTACACCCCCACTGACACAGAAGAAAGCGACAGAGGTTGTCCCCGGCCATAATTATGTTAAGAGAAATATAATACAAACATGTCATGAGGAGACTCTCAGTCTTTTGTCACTGGCTATCTGCATGTATGTCTGGTCTGTCATGTTAAGGAGAGGTTATGAAGGGATGCCAAGTCATCTGGGAAGGTCAACAAAATTCTAAGTACAGTCTCTATGATCCCACTCCCAAGGGTCCCATGACCCCTCCTAAGATGGCACAATAGTTTCCTAATTAGTCTCTTGTACAAACTTATCCCCATGCTAATGCCAAGTAACGCACATAAAATATACAATACATGCACATACATGCACACACATGTGTGCATAATCTGGGCATTAGGTATATTTCACACTGACCCATTAATGTCTCCAGTGCATCTCACACCTGATGCCACAATGCCTGTACTTAATAAATACGTATCATATGAATTATTCCTGAAGACAAGTGATATGTCAGAAGCCTGTAAGAAAGTCTCAGCTTAACGTTTCTATGATATGTTGACTTTGAGTACTTTGATTAAATTCCCAAGAGTGATATAGCTGGTATATCCATCTTTAGTCTTTTAATAAGAAACACTTGTACATCAATGTTTATTGCAGAACTCTTCACAAAAGATAAATGATAAGACCAACATAGGACTTCCCCAACAGAGAGATGGATAAAAAAAAATGTAGTGCAAGTACACACAGAATTTTCCCAGCCATAAAGAATGAAGTTATTCCATTTGCATAAAAAGTGAATGCAACTGAAAATAATTAAGTGAATGAAGCCGACTTATTTGTCTTGGGAAGACAAATACCACATCTTTGTGGATCCTGATTTTGTATACTTACATAAATCATGCACATATCTATAATATGAATGTATAGCTAAGACTGTCTAGGTAAAAAAGGAAACAAATTTGGGAGGAGGGGCATAAGACAAGAAGCAAGGAGGCTATAGGGGAAGAGTATTCTCAATGTTCATGCAGACTTGTATGAACATTATTTTATGATACCTCGTACCATGTATCATTAATACACTAATTAAAATATTATTTAAAAAGAGAATAGCAAATCTCAGGTTTACTCTTCAGAAGCAAAAATAAAGCAATAATAGTCAATTCATATGCTCATCCAGTCTGATCCTATATCCCACCTTCCAGTTTTAATTCAAGCATGGAAAACCTTGAACTTCTTTGCTTGAAATTCATTATGGGGTAAGAGATGATCAGAGTTTGAAGAGTCTTTTTAGATGGGGGAGTTTTCCGGAGTCATGTTGCTGCCACATTTCTGAATGTTACACATGAATCTTAAGTTGTAGGTTGTCCCTGTCTGTGCAGAGAAGTAAAAGCAGTTGAAGATGCCTATTTCTATGAGCGAGGAGAGAAGGCTGAGAAGTGAGAACAGGTTCCAGACTGAGCCTCTTCTGGCTTGACAGGCTGTGCATGGTATCTGAGCACTGCCAGGCCCGGGAGAAAGGAAGCCAGTGGTGCTTCCTCCCAGAGACAGATACCCACAAGCAAAAGGAAGCCAGCAGCACCAATTCTGCCAACTTTCTCAAGAGCAAATGAAGCCCTCTGAGCATGCTTCCTCTTATGGACTATGTCTCATCTTATTTAAGCCAGGACATAGATTAGATTAGGAAAGGCCAAGGACTATCCACAAAAGCTCGATTTCACTTCACTCCAGTGTTTTAGTTAGGGTTTAATTTCAATAAAGACACATCATGACCATGGCAACTCTTATAAAGGAAAACATTTAATCAGGGCTGGCTTACAGTTTAGAAGTTTAGTCCATTGTCATCATAGAGGGGAGTATGGTGACATGTAGGCAGACATGGTGCTGCAGAGGAGCTGAGAGGTCTACATCTGAATCACCAGGCAGCAGGAAAAGAGAGTGAACCAGACCTGTCTTGAGCATTTGAGACCTTTTGAGCCCACCCTCCTGTGACACACTTCCTCCCACAAGGCCATGCCTCAAATAATGCCACTGCCTGTGAGTCTATGAGGGCCATTTCCATTCAAACCACTACACTCCAGGAAGAAGTTTGTCATTTTACAAATTCAGCCAGCAAGGAAGAAACTATGTTTGGAGAAGTCAAGGGACCGTCTTAGCTGCAACTTCACTCATTCGTTTCCATATTTGAATTTCTACCAGCTGCTATCTTTTTATTCTATTGTACCAAGATTTCCTTAAATCACTAACAGCAGGAATTTGAACTCACTACCACCAAATGAGAAGCAATTTAAAAGTCATCGCCTTCTGTATTTGCTCAGAGAAGAATAATGATGGGTGTTTGAACCTCCTGAAAGCTGTAGGGCATCTCTAAGATGTTCCCTGTGGGTCTTGTCTGCTGACATTCCAGTCTTAGAGTTCTTTCCTCACAAAGTGAGACACTGTTAGTAGGTGTGACAAAGGATAATACAGTCTTGTCTACTCTGTCTCAGGGCTTTCAGGAGTAAGGCAACAGGAAGAATTGCAATGTCTGTCTTATACTCTTGGATCATCACTCTAAGGGAGGCTCGTCACCATGTTGTGAGTCACAGAACTGAGGCCTCCCTCACAACAGGCGGCACCGATTGGCCAGCCATGTGAGTGAGCCATCTTGTCAACATCCTCCAGTCAAAAGAAAGACTTTCTGGTTTCCTTCTGACTCAATTTCCTGTGAGACTCCACAGGACAGCTGCTCATCCAATTTGCTCCCAAATTCACAGACCACAGAAACAATTAAAAACATCAAATATTTATTGTTATGGCAGTGAGCTTTGGGACAATTTGTTACACAGCAATCAATAACCAATGCAGAAGACAATGAGTCTCATTCACTCATTGTTCTTCAATGCCTGTTTTGTGCTTGGGATCTGATTGATCTGACCATGAATTCTGAGAAAAGAAGCATGATGGAAAGAAACAGAACTTGGGGCCAGCAATGAGCTCAAGCCTTCTGAGGAAACTGAGGCTTCAGTAGGCATGGAATTCCTTCCTTAGGTACCTGTGATAACCACAAGTGATAGAAAGACACTCACTAGTTTCAGCAGACAATGGATGATCAGCTTGGATAATTGAATGGTTCAGTGCTTTATACATTTTGATTCACACAGTCTACAGGAAGTACTGCTGTTATTCTACTTCATAAAATGGGAACGTTGAAGCGTGAGCAGGTCCAGGGCTCAGACCATTCTACCCAGAGCCTCTCTCCCTAACTTTTTCCCTCAGTAGGGTTCAGACTCAGATGGGCTGACCCTAACTAGTAGTTAGTGGGCCCCCAAACAGCTCATATTTACCAGTTAAGTGATCTTCACAGCAAAGTATTAGCTCTCTGCCTGTAATTCTAGGAAACAGCCTGGAGTCAATTTCTTGGATCCATTGGTTTGTTTACCAGCCCACTCTTCCCTCATTACAACCAGACTTCTGTCACAAGTCCACCCAGGAATAAGGTGGTGGGAAAATCCCAGCTGAACTTCACAGACTGAGTACAGGGGAAAAAGTTTTTCTAGAGAAAAATCCAGGTTTGACCACCAGGATAAAGGACAACAGTGCTAAAACAAACAAACAAACAAAAACAAACATACCCCCCCAAAACCCCAAAACAAAACAATACACACACACACATACCCAACTGAGAGGCAATAGTGAATCTCCCTTTGTGACTGGAAAAGAGGGTGCCCAGTGGTAGAAGGTAGAAAAGAAACTAGGAGTCTTGTATTCACTTGCATTCCCCAAGTTAGCTTCTTGCTAAGTCTTATGGGTAAATACAATAGAGCAGTAATGTGAACAGGCTTACAACATTCAATAATTAAAATGTCAGGAAATTCACAACATGGTTGTTAATGTAGCCATTATAAAAATTAAGTGACTTGATTTTAAAATAAAATTATATTAAAATAACAGCAATAAGCCTGCAACACAGACGACTAAGCATTTAAGCTGATTTACTTATATATATATACATATGTATATTATTTATAGCTAATGTACATGGAGAAGGTGGAAATATTTCACTGATACCTCTTGGATACTGGCCATACCATGGTGGCTATAGAAATGGGCAGATGTTGCCATTCAGGGCTTGGTTTGTAGTTTTTTCAATCACTGAAATGAAAGTGGTAATATGTAGCAAACTTTTTGTTTGTTTGTTTTTTATAGCTATTGCATTGTAAATTGTGCAAAATAGCAAAGAATTACTCCTTTGGTATTTGTGAATTTATGACTCAGGAAAAAAAAGGGTAAATTTTTGACAAGCAAGTGAAGTTTCAGTGTTTCCCTTCCATCTTAAGTGCTAAAGGAAAGGTCATATGATGTTTGTGTCCCTGCTGCACTTGTGCATTAGTTCCCGCTTGAGGCTGATGACATACATGGGGCTCAGCAAACATGGACAAAAGCATTCACTGTGACTTAACCGATGGTCTAGAATTTATAATGGAGTGTGTATACTTATTATGTACACACTGTGGGCTTGCTGTACATCTGTTATATAACACAACATTATAATAAACTAGAGTATGCATGTGCCCACATAATTTCCTGCCTCTCTTCCCTCTGAGCACTGGTTATTAAACATTTTCCAGGTGCTACGGGAGGAAGAGTGGAGACACAGGATTAGACCAGGCTGATATTTCAGACCCTTCTGCAGACAGCAGGGAGCCATCTGGGGGTATAATGAGAGTTTTATTTTTCTAAAAGTTCACACCAGTAATTGATAAGGACCATAGATCAGAGGAGAGGAGATTACAGGTGGGAAAGTACTCAGATTCAAATGTCATTGATATGATCATTCCTTGAAGTGCGAGGTTCTATGCTAAGAATTTCATTCGCACTTTCCTTAGCTACTGATGTCAACCCTATCAAGGTGGTTAGGGGCCACCCTGAGATGCAATGAACAAGACAAAAAGGAAGAGATCTTAGATGGACATGAAGCACGCGCTGTGGACTAAGATGGACTGGATCCCTCTTGCTGCCTATCAGTCAGTCCTCCTAATGACAGATCTTCTGATAAACCACCTCTCTTGTAGTGGGGACTTGCCCTCAACATTCATAATGTGATCCCCCTCCAAAAACACCTTTGTATTTAATGAAAATGGTGAAAGAATGGGGATATTAATAGAAGACATTCACTCCACAGATGGTAGTTAACACTGCTGGTGAATAGTTAGTTCTGCCTGAACAGAACTGGTTTCTGTTCAATTTGTAAATCTCTTCTCCAGCTCTGTATAATGTGCCTTAAGTTGTCCACAATTGACTTCCAACCTCTAACCTCCCACCAAAGCACAGTCTGGTAAGGAAACAGGGAGCCCGGGAGGATTCCAGCCTGGTTGAAGTTTAAGGAGACTCTTTCATGTTTAAGATGACAGTAAATAGTTCTGATCTTAGAATGCCACTGTGCAAGTGACTCACATTTGTTCTCTGATCTCCTTCTGGCAAACACTCTCCCTTTTAATACCTGGGCGTGATGGGTTTACTGAGCTCTGGTAAAAAGCAGCCTTGGGCCCCTTTGTTTCCTATCCATGTCCCCACCAGCCACACTGAAGTGCATATTAATGATGGCTTGGCAGACCTCCACCCATGAGGCTGGGGAACATGAAAGATATGCCTCCATGTGTGTGATCTCAGTTATCAAAGGCCGTGGGAACATCAGTGAGGAGGAAAAGTGACAGTCACAAAATCAACCCTTTATCAAACGGGAGGTCTGACAAACCTCATTAGAGAGATCCTGCGCTCTGCCTTACTGAAATGTTCCAGCCCTTAAGGATCTGGAAGCAAAGGTCACAGTGGCCTGGCAAATCAGGTCTTTAGTTTCTCTTTCTGTGCAAGGGATGAAGGGAGGCCTTAAAAACCAGCCATGGCCAGACCTGGGTTAACAGGAGTGCTTAATCAGCTGTCCTAGGTCCCAGGCAGGAAAACTCTGTTGCCAAGGAGATATTAGTAACAGATACCTTAAAAAGAAGTGGCCTCATATGCCCAGTTTCTCCATCAAACCCCTTACTGGCAACAGATCAAGGAACCAGGTTGCCACACTGGTCAACTCTGGCTGTGTCTACAATAAAGATCAAAGTGACAGGGGGGGTAAGTATGAAGAGCCCCACTTTCCAGTCCAGAAACTCACTGCCTGTCATCTGGCAACGTTTGGTAGGTGTTTGTGGCTACAGGGTGGGCAGTGGGAGAAAAGAGGGACCCGTTCTATTCCAAGCCTTAAATGACAGCCTCTTATCATTGCACTTTCTGGACCTTTTGTCCAGATAAACTGTCCTTCTGTCTCACTCCTCCTTCCCCCTCACCACATCCTGGACATCCAGGCTCTGCAGAGGCACAGACAGGCCTGGGACTCTTCTGACAACGCTTCCTGTGACTCACCCCAGGGCCATTTGAAAGATAAGTACAAGTGGAGTTCTGGCCTGGAAGCGCTGCCTTCAACACCCAGCCTTGTTGGTAGCAGCAGGGTTCTCCAGGCTTTAGCATATTGATCGAAGGAATGGTAAGTGTCCTGCTCAACAATGATCTTCCCGTGGGCTGGACAGGATCGCTCCCATCATTGCTTCCCTTTATGGCAAAATGGGTCTTCACAGAGATTCCACAAATAGCGCGGAACAACACGTGCCTCTTGACAGTTGCTTTTTGTGTCATACCATTATAACCTTCTTATGTTATCAAAGGCCAGAAAGCTGAAGCTTGATGCCAGGGATAACAGGTTAGAAGAAGCCACTGCATAAGGTCGGAGTTGCTGTCCTGTACTAACACCAGACCAGCTGCCATGGCTCAATTCAGCCATTTCCTGGATCAAAATCCCAAGTTCTCCACAGAGCCAGCCATTCAAAGCTGCCCTCTCTGCCCTTTCAAATTTAATTTGTTTCAAATCTTGTAGGAGCCGCAGAATTATTTCAGGATTGGAGTCAAGTGGAAACAGGTGTGCCATTCTTTCATTTTTCTCCCCTCCCCACCCTTCAAAGGAGTCTGATTAGGCGCCAGATTAATCAAGCTGACTATCAATAGGGAGGAGCTCCTCAGTATGTCTGGCACCAGTCACCAGGATGCTGACTAAGATCCTCAGAGACCTCAGTTTAAGATTTGACCTAACTGGCCTTTTCATGCCTTCCAAGAGCCCACGCAGGGATAGGATGTGGTAGCCAGTCCACAGTGGTCATACAATCCAAGAGAAACCCAAATTCTGTCTTTGGCTAGCTCAGCATTTGCTTTGGCGGTCCATATATATAGGCTTGATGTGTCAATATATATTTAAGCGACATGCACGGAAAAGACTCACCATGTTTAATATAAAATAGAAAAGTCCTATTCAAACTAAGAAAGTTGAAGTTCAGCAAAAAAGTCAAACCACAGGAAAATAATATTCTTGATGTGCAGGAGTTTCGAGGAGAGCTACTGTGTACACAAGACTTCCCAGTTATTGTGGCGAAGGCCACAAAGTCAGTCCTGAGAAGACTTCACATCTGTGTATCTAAACTCCATTGGCTTTCTCTACACTTCTCATGGCTTTCCTTACTCTTGTGATGCCTATAGCCCCTGAGCTAAAATTGACAACTGATGCATTTGTTTTGAATTTTAGACTTCTGTATCAGTTCTTTGCTGGATTTCTATTCTTGACATCTAAAATATTCAACATTCTGTCCGAGTTTCCCAACTCTTTTTCATGGCAGCACCATGTTTTATTTGCTCTGTCCTTGGAAAGATCCTTGCCTACCCTCTTCCCACACTCCTACCTCCAATCTCTCAGGTCCTCTCAGCTTCAATATGTTCAAAATGTTTCTCAAGTCCAGCCACTTTTTACCGTTTACCATCATTTACCATTAGCACTTTGCGGTCAGCCTGGTCAAAGACTCCACAATTTTCTTCCCCAAAATTATAGTGGGCTTCTAGCCAGTCACCTTTCCCAACCTACATCAACTACCTCAACAACAAAAATGATTATTTCTAAGATGGTTAGTTTACAGTACCATTGGTTCCAGACCGGCCAGTGGCTTTCCATCTCACTCACAGTAAAAGTCAAGAACCTTCACAATACCCCCAAAGACTCTACAATGTGAGTTCAGTCTCCACTTCCCATCCTTTAATGAGCCTCATTACCTACCCATCCTCCCCTGCTCATTTCATTCCATTTGTGTTCAGTGATCCTCAAGCTCACCCGTCACTGTCCCCTCAGTGTGCGGGATGATCTTTCCTTCCCTCCATGTGATATTGTCATAACAGTAGGCATGCACTATTAAGTTTTAGAAAATTAATACCCAGCATTCTTCAAACCTTCTAGCACCTTCTGCTTTAGTTTTTCATGATCACTCAGAGCAGAAGCTTCAATGATAACACATTTTTTAGTTAAGTGTTTTTTCGTTTTTAATGCATACTACATGTAAAAGGATTGGGACAAAGATGACCATGTGAATCAAACAGATACAATGAAGCACAAGGAAACTGTTTCTGATTTCTCAAAAGTTTCTGGGACATTTTTCTCATTGACTGTTAAATTAGCAAGATGTACAAGGTTTCAGACATTTGAATACAGCCAAGATAATCTAGGCAGCCTTTGAAACAAACTAATAAGGAACGGTTACCAATTTTTAACTACTGTGTCTGTCTGTCTGTCTGCCTCTGTCTCTGTCTCTGTCTCTCTGTCTCTCTGTCTCTCTGTGTCTCTGTCTCTCTCTCTCTTTCTCTCTCTCTCTCTCTCTGTGTCTGCCTGTGTGTGTGTGTATGTGTGTGTGTGTGTTTGTGTGTGTGCTTGTGATGCGGGTCTGCATTCTTGTGCATGCTAGACAATGAGGTATGTATTCAACACTTGAATGTGATTACATTGACCATGGCCTACTCTTAGCACATATCAGAACCTGAACTTCAGGGAGAAAATACAAGAAAAAAAAAATCTCTCCCTTGCCTCAGTTTTCCTGCTGAATCTTCTTTCTATCACTTAGTATTCTAATGATGCTCTAATATTTAAAAAAGAGAATCACAAACACAGGTATTATATCCTGGTATAATTACTTATGTTTATTTTCCTGGAGCTTAATGTTGAGCAAAAATTTAGAGACTGCACCATAATTTATTGGTGATATCTTTTAGGGGCACAAAACTGGGAAGTGATGTGCATTACTGCAAAAATTATGTCTTTGGAGGAAGGATGAAAACTGAACTAATTTTAGGGACACATACTTATTAAATTGTGCCTGATAAGAGAACAAAGACAGATAAAGGTGTGGCTAGACTGACATAATATCTAGAGATGGTTTCTGGCAGGTAAAACACAGGTGGAAATTTGGAAGGCCCAACAGCCCAGACTTTTATCTATAGCACAAAAACTTTGTCAAGAAGGGACTTGTGATAAGACTGGACATGCTCCATAGGGATGATTTAATTGATGAAGGCCTAGAATGCTGGACTGCAAAGGGTAGAATGAATGCAGCAGTAACAGGGAGGTTCTGCAGGGTCTTGAGCAGGTGAGGGTTGTAATAAGATCGATGTTGGAAGCAGATTATTCTGTCAGTTGTATCCAGGATGAATTGAAGCTGTGGGAATTGGTGCTGGGGAGGCTGGTTAGCATCTTGCTGCAGCAAGTCAAGGAAATGCTCTCTGGAAAATGTCTTAAGCAGATCTGTCATGAATGTGACCACAGACTCCTTAGCTGTGCAGAACTGTGCCATGGACATGTTTAGAGACATTTCAGAACCTAGATAGAGCTCTCAGAATAAACGACCTGAGCAATTGCACAGGGTCTTTCAATTCAGTCTACTTGACAGTGGCCAGGGCCAGCAGGGAGGCAGTTCTGAAACAGCTGTTACCCATGCAGTTGTGGAAGGAATTTGTGCCTTTTGTTACCATAGCACTGGAGAGATGGCTTAGTGGAGTCTTTGGATATTTTTTCCTGAACCTTGTGAAGTCAGTATTGGTTAACTTCTTAACTTAACTCAAATGATGCCAGATGTACATCTAGGTCACTCATGAAGCTGCTAAAGTAACAAAGCAAAGAATGCTGAAGCCTGTGACATACTAGAAGTCCACAGTCTGAGAACCCAAGAATTATTCAGTTCTGTCTGGTGATTCTAGCTCCAAATTCTGACTAAGGACCTCATTTGTAAAAGAAAAATCCTGATCTAAAGTTTCACATAAAATTTCCTGATTCTTAAATATCTATATTTTTTTTTTAACCCATTGATTTTTCTATTCAGGTCTCTCAATTCTAAAACCTAAGATACAAGTTTATTCCCTATTATTAATCATAGCCTTGCTAGTTTGGAGTGCCTCCTTGCAAAACCCACCTTAAAAGCTTGTGCTTCAGCTTGGCACTATCAGGTAATGTTGGACCCTGTTGGTAAGGTTGAAGTCCGGTATTACCAGAAAGCCCCTGAGCTCCAGGCTAAATGACAGACTCTCTTTGCTCAGCCTGGTTCCTTCTTCTGCCTGATCTGGGGAAACCCGTACCCCATACCATGTATCTGTCATGTAGCCCTCAGGGAAGTTACAGGCTCAACCCTTTCTCCCAATAAGAAACCCACCCAGTGATTATCTGAAAACACCTCCTCATGCTAATGAGATTTCTTGGTGCCTTGACTTTTAGCTAATGACTTTTGTCCATGCCTCTAACCATACCTGGAGTTCTTCCCCCACACTCTGCTGCCCATGGAATAATAGGACCTTGTTGTTGCATGTAAATAAAGTATCCCTTGCACTCCTAGCCCCGTCAAATCAAACACATTCACCGCCAAAACCCCTCCTATTGCACACGATTTATAATGTCTCTTTTCACGAAATAAACTCCCTCTCTTCCTCTCCCTTCCTCTACCATGATCATGTGAAACTTTGTGTTTGGGCTTGGGAAGGAAGGGCCTTCTCTCTCCCAGAAGAATTTATTGCTGGATCTACCTGCCTAACCTCGGCTCCTGCTGTCAGGAACTCATGTCTCAGTGCACAGCAGACTGTGTGGGTCCCAACAACCAGTCACTGCCTCAGCAATCACCCCGGTAGCCACCTCGAAAGCTTACCAAGGCACAGAGCTTCTGCTATTTTTCCTGCGCCATCGCAAACTAGGATCAAATCGAAGTTTACCTACACTTTCTCTTTGGCACCATGGGTCATCCATGATGGCAAGAAGCCAACATAGGTGGGTTCTACTTCATTCATGGAGATAACAGCAGCTACCATTAATTAAGCATGTCACAAAGTTGTAGGCACCATTTTAATGGCTTTACATCTCTTACATTATTTAACTCTGTTTTTTTTTTTTTAATTTGATCTTTTTCCTTTCTCAGAGAAGGAAACTGACACAAAAAGTCCTGTGAAGAGGTAATTGTTTAATTAGTAAATATATGAAATGATTGTGCTGATTGTCCAGCCAGGCCTTATTTACTAGACTTATTATCCTAACAGTAGGAGGAGAGACAGAGAAAGTATCTATTTGCAAATCACTAGAAGCTGTTTCTAGTCCTGAAGAGTAGAAGGATTCTCTTTACTGTAAAGTGTCTCTATGTGGACAGTGTAAGAGCTGGTGCTTCTGAAGGATAGCCCGAATTATCCATTTGGGCAGAGCGAGGCTGTGCTGTTCAGAAAATAACTAGAGGATCTCAACTCCCTGTAGATCCAAAGCAAGGACAATAGAGGGTCTGAGGTGAGGAAGTGTAAAAAGAAGGGAAGAGAAGGGATGGGAGGTGAGGAAAGGGTTAAAAGAATGGAACTCACTTTCTCTGCCAAGACTCCAAAGCTCCAAGGAGAAGAGCAAAGAATTATGCTCCTCATCAGGCTCTGAAGACCCCCTTCCTGTTGCTGCTGAGACAGTGAAACCCTTGTCCTTACAAAGGCCCCTGCAGCATAGCAGAAGAAGGTTTTCTCCTTTTGACACTCACAATTGAACCTAGCGTCTCAAGCATGCTAGGAAGCACTCTGCTGGTGAGGTACAGCCCTGACCCTCTTCTCATTTTTTACCTTGAGACAGTCTCACTAAACTGCATAAACTGGCCTTGAGCTTATGATCCTCCAGAAAAAAATGTCGGAAACAACTAGAGTCTTAGGGTTTTATTGCTGTGAAGAGATACCATGACTATGGCAGCTCTTAGCTCTTACAAGAAAAAAACAAACAAACAATTAATTGGGGCTGCCTTACCGTTCAGAGGTTTAGTCTATTGTCATCATGGTGGGAAGCATTGTGGCAGGCAGGCAGACATGGTTCTGGAGAGTTATCTGGGAGTTCTACATCTAGATCAGCAGGCATTGGGAAAAGAGAGACATTCAGGGCCTGGGTTGAGCATCTGAGACCTCAAAATCTGCCCCTAGTGAAACACTTCTTCCAATAATACCACACCTACTCCAACAAGGCAATATCTCCTAATAGTGCCACACCCTATGAGTCTATGGGGTCCTTTTCATTCAAACATCACACCCCCAATAAGGCCCCCCTATGAGTTTCAGGGGGCCATTTTCATTCAAACCACCACAACAGGGTTGTTAGTCTGCACACCAGGAGCTGGACTTGTTCCTCTGGAGCAATGGGTGTGAGGAGCAAGGAGACAAACAGCTGTCAGGAGCTTCTCCTTTTCCAAGCACATTATGTTCATTAAATGCTATCAACAACAAATGCTAAAAGAGAGGTATTCTTTTAGCCTACTTGTATAGCTGAAGAAACTAACATAAAGCAAGTGAGTAATTGTTCAGAACGACCTTAGACTCTGTGCTCTTAACCTCTGGATAATCCTGAAAGAAAAGCCCCTGGTCAGTGAGGAGATGGTGTGAAAGTGAAGATCCAAAGACAGGAAACAGAACAGATGCTATACAAGAAGTATAAGCCCCCTGAGAACATCTAGGGTCATCCAAGAATCAAGGATAAGATTGCTGATTATGGGTTAGTCCACCGGCCTGTGAGGTGAGGCCTTAATCTATTCAAATGTAAACAATTAAAAAGGTGAGCCAATTTCAACTGAATCTGAATGCTACTACGTTTATTTTTAAAATTCAAATAGGATATATAAGTGACTGAGGCCCAGAATTTCAGGTCAATTCAGGTGTGTCAACATTACCTGCTTTCTAAGTAGACAGAAGATACTAATACCAAAAGCTGGGCTGGCATCAGAGTGAAAACAACAGGATTTTTTTTTTTTTTGGAGTGGTGAGGGAATGCTATGTAGAGGTCTGTCTATCAGTTACTTTCAAAGACACAACTGATACTTAGATATAAATGGACAAAAAGGACTAACCCATCAAACAAGTTTTGATATTTCATCCAAACAGGACAGAGAAGATAAACTTCGCATGTTTTAAACTCTGTTGATTTACATAACACATGGCACTTGGGCTTTTCAAGGAGCAGAAGACCCGCATAATGGGCACTGTTATTTTTCCTTATCGATTTGCTAAGCCTGGCATTGCAATTACTTTTCACTTACCACAATGGGAAGTCTTTAAATGAAAATGGTGCCTATCAAAGGTAAAAAGCTAAGGCTTGTCAGAGAGGAAATGACACAGTCTAATCAAGGCATTTAATCCTGATTGGGACATCCTGGGTCCCTGCCATTTCTCCCCGCTTTTCACCCTTTGTTAGTAATCCATGAAGTGAGTGCCCCAAGATTCCATTTTACTGACGATCCTTCATCAACATCCATGGTCTTCGGTCTTCTACTTTCTCTAACAATTTGATAGTGTATCTCAGAATGGAAATTGGCCCTGAGGGCTGGGAGTGAGGAAGGTAAAGGTGAACTAAGGCTTCTTCAAGATGTGCTCGGGCTGTATGTCAAGGCTGGCTCACAAGTCCCGCTTTCTTTTGTCAGGGGTTCCTTGCTGTTCGCACTGCACATGCACTTTGCATTAATAGTCTCCGTTTTAGAAATTACACTCATGAAGTAACTACAAGAGGCAGCCAAGCTGAGTGTCTGGCATGTGTCCCAACTATTTACAAAGAAAAAGCACGTGACCTGAGAAAGATGTGCTTCGTTTAGGGTTTAGGTAGGATTTTGCTGAGCCGAGAGGCGGGGAGAGTCTCAAAGTGAGAAAGGGACATTTGTGGAGGCTCCGACCTAAACAAAGAAGGCTTTTGGAGTGTTAAGACATGACAACAATACATCAAGAGCAATGGAATGGTGCCCAGGGTTCCCAAATACTAATTTACTCTTCAGATTGTTTGGGCTTTAATTAGTGAAGCCTTGCCCAAAAGGATTAAAAATCTTGAACTTTGAGAAAGAACAATTTTGCAAGGGCAAGTGGGAAGAACACTGAGCGGATACAGATGGCAAAGTAGCTCAGAGCTTGTGTAGCCAATGACTAGAACTGGAAGTGCTTAAGTTGAGCTGGTAACTTTATTTATAAGAAAGGTTCAGACTAACACTGTACTCTACTTTTAGGTGTGAAAGCAACCATCATGAACAAACATCTTGCTGTAGTTTTAATCTTCTTGTGTTTATCAAGCACCAATAGCTCACATCTTCCCTGACTTAAGTATTCTAAAGTGTCTAAAGCCTAAGCTTTCTTGAATCTAAATTCTGTTCATAGAAAAACTCCCACACACTCTTTATAGCTATATCCAGGCACTTCTCTCTGAAGATCTCTCTGAATCTGTAAGTGCTTGATCCTGTGTTCCACTGTGTCTACTTAAAGACACCTGTCACTTAGCATATTGTGTTGCAATTATTTTGTAACTTGTTTGCGAAAGAATGCAAATAGGCCGGCACACTCTTTTAATCCCAGCACACAGGAGGCAGAGGAAGGCAGATCTCTGTGAGTTCAAGGCCAGCCTGATCTACAGAGGGAGTTCCAGAAAACCAGTACTATTATACAGAGACACCTTGTTCAGAAAAACCTAAAAAAAAAAGTATACGAGCAGAATATGTGATGGTTTGAATGAGCATGACCTCTATAGGCTCATATGTTTGAAAATTTGGTTCCCGGTTGAGGAACGGTTTGGGAAGGACCAGGAGGCAATGCCTGTGGGAGGAAGTGCATCACTGGGGATGAACCTTGAGGTTTCAGTGGACTCCTGACATTCCCTGTCGACTCTCTCTGTGGCTCACAATGTGAATTCTTAGCTGCTGCCATGTTCTCTGCTATGGCAGTCCCTCTCTGTAACTGTAAGCCCCAATTAAATGCTTTCTTTCATAAATTGTCTTGGTCATGTCTTATCACAGCAATAGAAAAGTAACACACACACACACATACACACACACTCGTGTGTGTGTGTATGTGTGTGTGTGTGTTAAGTAATATTAATATTTTAAAGTACCTTTGTACAAACCAAATAGTTTAAGGGACCACTGCTAATAACAAGCCATCTTGATAATTTATTCATTCCTCTGTCTACGTATCTTGTAAAAGCAACTAAGAAATTTTGTATGTATAATCTTGATTTTCTTTCCAACTTTACAACATGTATTTGAGTCTTACAATAACATACTTTGCAATATTGTTTGTTTTGAGCTTAATATTTGTTAATTTCTTTTAATGATTCATCTGTATTGATTAATGAATTATACATTCTCATTGGGGGAAGATACTGCCCCCAGGGGATGAAAATTGGTTTGAAAATATAAAAAAATTATATTCCATAAAATTATATACATGCATATATAGATATGAAACAAGTTTATAAATATGTGGCATATAAATATAATTTGTTATTTTGAAATTTCATCTAAGGCATGTTGTTAGGAAATAATTAGAAAGTCACAAAACTGTGGTAATGGAAACAAAACAAAAGACCGAGAACCCCAGTACAGATCATGTGTCCTCATTGCTATGTTTTCCTCAC